>OX183139.1:8801447-8907867 GCA_945261195.1 Cryptosula pallasiana
AAGTGAGTGTTTAAAATTCCTCGATCTGCTCCTTGGTCAACCTCTACATCAAATCCAAGTTCAAACATCTTGTCAATTTTATGTTCCTTTTGATAGTTTGCTGAACCTCTTGTCAACATCATCAGAATCTCCCAAACCCAGTGAGTGCCTAAAGGTATTCAAAAGTATAATGTTACTGAAGTTGTCTGCTCATGAAACAATGTTACGCAACGGCAAAACCAAAATAAACTTTTAAATTATGAACCAATCAATTAAAGGCATGACAAAGAAGTCACTTGCAATGTTTACAACACAAAAATTAAATTTGACTTGAAGTTGTTTTTTTGGTTCACGGTGCGACTCCAAAGAGAGCTCAAATGAAGTTTATCAGTAAGAGTGGATAATTGTGTTTTTGATTTTTCTATCAACTATAGTGGTCTGTAAGGAAAGAAAGAGATGCTACCCAGGTACAGGAAGTAGGTACAGAATGCGGAAGTGTTCAATTATCCCACAAAAAACTATGACTACTGTTGGCTAGTAGCAAGCCAAGGGAGGAGGTGGTTGTCTGCTGTAGGTTTATTGTAAAGGGGACAGGGATTAGATAGAAAGTAGTATTGGATTAATGTGTAGGTTCCACTAATGGCCTAGGTCAATAGGCCTAGGAAGAGAGACTGACAGAAAAATCTTTAAAAACTTCTGTTTTAGATTTTCAGATATTGATGAAACTCCGAAGCTGTAACATCAAATTAAATAGTTTGGAGCGAAAGGGCTGTAGAAAACAGGTTAACAAGCTGAGGTTGAAGAAATACAGGAGAGCAGAGAATTGGACAAAGAACTTACATGCAAAGACTTGGCCAGCTGTAATAACATTACATTAAAGTTTACTAGATATCAAATGCTACCATTCACCAGCTACCACCCTTACCTGATTTGTCATGTTTCACTTCTAATGAAGTCATAGACAACTCACCTGACTTAGAATAAGCTGGCAAATAAATGTCGCCGTCATAGACAGGAAACCACTTCTTATATCGTTCTAATCGTTGCACAAGATCCCCTTTGTACGGCTTGTAGATATGTCCATTGTATTCTGCTACGTTCCACACAAACCTTCCACAGTCATCTAGAACCTTCTTATGACATACATTAGCAGCCATAACCTTTTCAGATAAAGTTAAACCAACGCACAGCTAAGTCAGCACTGATAGTATACTGACTAAGGTCAGCCGGTTAGGTCAATGTGACAGCTATGCGCTTTCCCAGGTTAGTAATCACTTCAGCATGATTAACTAACCTGGAAAAATGGGAGGAGCTTAACAGCATACTGAGTTCAATTACTTAGTCATGTGCCAGGCTATGCTCTGCCAAAATTATGCTTGTTTTGTTGATTGAATTCAACTAACAGAGCATAAAGTTGTCAGTTATTATCCTGTAGAACACTGGCAGCTCTAAAGCATACAATCAACCTTCCTGTTACAACAAAATGAACCCTATGGGTTGTTGCACCATACTGTACAGGATTTGTGTATCAGTGGCAACTGACACCTGTACATCCTCCCACAATACAGGTAATTACTTGTTAGGCAGTGTATTATTTTTGTTTTGTATTTCTTGTACAACAGGGTGGACAGTGATAGACGAAATAAAAACAAAAGATTCAGTGCCGTACACCTTCGGTCATACACAGTGATGGTCAAGACTACCCAGTTCACTTTCCACTGAGCTTCGCCATTTCGGGCGAGCGAACTGAGTCCGAACTATCAATGGAGAACCAAGGAGTCAGTGTTGTACACCTTATGGTCCTACGCAGCGATGGTCAAGTTGACCATTTCACTTTTCACTGAGCTCTGCCTGCACCAGCCGTTGGCTAGACCAAGTTGTTGTTTCTTTTATCTTCTGCTTGAGTTTATTCTTCCTAATCAGTGTAGTGTGAGAATTCTTTTGAGAGTCAGGTTAACTCTGATTTTATTATCATGATACAGGAATTACGTATTTTTATGGAAAAACTTTCCGTGATTAATAACTGTAATAAATAGTAAAATGTGCTCGGGACTAGAATAAAGGTAATAAATGTTTGCGATGATAAAACTGTATAATGTTGTCACGGAAATAATTGTTGACAGCGATGGCGTCCCTCACAATACAAATGAGTTTCGAAACTTTCTGTTACTTGTAGTCTTTTCTCTCTGCAGCTCTCCCGACGATGCCCTCTTATCTTTTGACGATCAGTTTGTGAAACGCAGGAAGCCTCTACAAATTCTAAACTAGTTTGTGGTGGATGTTGGTGAAACTCTGTTGTAACAAGTGTATCAGAGAGATGCCTCTGATAGCCCTTTTGGCATCAGACAGACCTGTTGCTAGCACTGGCAGAAGTTACAGATGTACCGGCAAACGACTGGCACAGTACCGACACTGGGAAGGCATCCCGGTCTGGCTAAAAGATGGTTGCCATAGCTAAAGGAGTGAAACCTAGTCTAAGGACCCCAGCAATACCTATTACTATGTTATATGCCTCCAGATGTCCAGATATCAGGACCAACGGGTCCGAGGGGACCGAAGACCTACTCCAAAGATACAAAACCATCTAGTGACTAATTGCATTGGCTATGGAACTATTGTCTCCACTCCCTACTTCTGGGAGCCATCTTTGACTAACTTTATGCCTAGCACTTGATCGGTTTGTATAAATAATTTGTATGCATAATCCGTTTACCTATATATGGTGTATGCTTGATCGGTCTACTCCTAAAGTAGGCCAACTACTTCCTGTGTGCTTCCTGTGGCTTGGCCAAACTTGCCTGTATTCATTGCCACTTGCCAAATGCTGTTGCCTACGCCACTCTTTGCCATTGCTACCATTGCTCTTATACTAGGGTTGTATAAGAAAACATTTCTATAAACCTGAAAGAACCGAGTTATACATCTGAGCCAATAGCTCACTGTTAGTTGTGGGGTTGAGATACACCTCCATAGCAGTTACCTGTAGCTATACCCGCACAGAGTCCTCTCTGGTGAGAGGAGATAGTAATTGTCAGGCCTGTAGAGGCTGATCGAGTTTCTGTGCTGGCAGACAGGGTGTTTGCTTGTGTTTAGCAATTGGAGAGCAGTTGGTGGTTTCTTGGTGTGAACAACGGAATCCACCACAGTATTAGTTATCTGGCTATCACAATCATTCTAATAATTGGACTATCTAAGACGCGATTTCATAAAATTTATGCTTTATTATGACTAACTTATACACAGTTGCGGCTAAAAATAGAAATAAAAAAACTTAAGACGGCAAGCAATTTAATCTCATATAAGTTAGAAAACATCGTCAAAGGAAATGATAGCTAATGAAAATAACTAGAAAGACCTGCTCGTCGAAGAAATTGCAGAAAATTATAGGTGTTCGTAATTTAACACATGGAGTATGCAACAAAACAATAGTTTAGAGCTTGGATGGAAAATACCAGGATTGCCGGAAGCCCGAACGGGGTGTAGCCAATTTTGGCTAATAGGAAGTGTGAAATTGTCATCCGTGGCACCCATATTGAATTGATTGTTCGGAGCAGAAACATATGTTAACACAGACTACCACAGAAACTCGCAAAATAATCGTAACTGTTTCTAATAGGGCAATGTTCCAATTTTCGCCACATGACAGGAGCTTTTTTATACCTCGTATACATCTACCGATTAGCTCCAATTTACCTTACCAATTGAGGACTTCCTTGTATGCTTTTCCTGTGTGACGTAAGGAAATAATCGGAAGCATTTTATTTGAGGCTATTGGTACGTTTTGCCCGTGGTCAAAAAATCGGTAGACAATTCTGATTTGACCAATCACATCACTATTCGCGGTTTTGATGTTTCCAGCAAAACTGATTCTCAAGTGCAACTATTTTCAAATGAAGAGTTGTTTTTTAGCGCCCCATCTTTGTTGTTTGAAACCAATTGATGGCTAACTATGGCAAAAATGTAGCAATTTTCACCAGTATTGCTTGAGAATCGCAAGTAGAAAAAAAATAGGGAAAACTCCTTGACGTCATCTGCAATCGGTAAGGCCAACTTGGTACGAAATCGGAGCAGAAGCTGCGTAGAATCAACAAATTTTCAAACTGAGTTTGCCACATACCAAAAAATGAATATATGCTATTGTTGGCATTTTTAATTTGGTTCTCGGAGCAGATATGTTATTGCAAGTAATAATACTTGAATTTTCAAAACTAATGAAGTATGCTCACGACGTGGAATGACCATGTAAAAATGAATAAGAAAACGATATTGATAACGAGGTCCAAGTTATCTTGAAAATTTCGGAGCAGTATGATGGTTCCCACAAACGACCACATTTGGCGCGTCACAAAATTTCTATTACGCAAGTGGTAATATATGAGCAGACCTCCCCCCTGGAGATAAGGTTCTCCTGGTCCCAAGGTGCCTTTTAGTGTGCACCAGTTACAGGTGTTTTATGTGTGTGTGTGTTCATCGGTGTGAGTGTACATAATAATTGCTTGTAGCTATTATCGTGTTTGATTGTTAGGTTTGTTATTTGATAATTGTTATGGATTATAAGGTTTTCCTGGTTGTCAATATGTAAAAGATGCCCCTATTCTCGGTGAACCCAATGAGGTGGCTATTTGTGTGCACCAGTTGTTTGAATGGGTGTTAATACTGCGGTTTTTACATTGTATAAAAATGAAGTGTTGTATGATTGTATAGCTTTATTATATAATAAGTTTTACACTGTTTGGTTAAGAAATGGTAAATGTAATAAAGTATTTAATAAGTGTAATAGGTTGAAAATATAGTGTTATAGTCCATAAAAACTTTTTAATTTGTAAAATATTTAACGAAATTACAAGAAATATAATCACATTCAGGTTCAAGGATGATGAGAAGATTTTTTTTCAACTTTGAGTTCAGTATCTTCCGATACAGACAAAGAAAGTCTTGAAAATCCTCCAAGTCATTATAACTAAAAACTCTATAAACTGGAGGTGGTGGAGTTGTAATTGCTACCGAACTGTTTTTGCATATGATGTGTCTATCACACGTGCACTCAGTAGTTGTTTCCATATTAGTTTTGGTTTTGTCATAGTAGTGTATAGTAGAGTCTGTAGGACTAGATCGTTCCAAAAGTAAATCAACGTAAGCAAGAGGTTGTATAACAGATGGAATTGATGCGGATGTAGTTTACGTTGTCATCCATGAATTCAAAGTTAAATCAACAAATTATCGTCGGTTTTTAATGGAGGTTTTGGCGCATCTGGAGTTTTCGTCGTTGTTGGAGCTGTTGTCGTCGTAGTTTCTGGAGTTTTCGTCGTCGTTGGAGTTGTGGTTGTCGTCGTTGGAGTTGTGGTTGTCGTTGTTGGGGTTATGGTTGTTGTCATTGGGGTTGTTGTTGATGTTGTTGTTGTTGTCGTTGTTGGAGTTGTTTTCGTCATTGGAGTTGTCATCATCGTTGAGTTGTTGTCGTTGTTGGAGTTGTCGTCGATGGAGTTGTTGTCGTCGTTGTCTGAGTAGTTGTCCTTCAAGCTGTAGTTAATGGTCCTTGGAGGTATAAACGGATATAATTTAAGGCTTCATCGGTTTTGCAAGCAAAGTAGTGTTGAGACCACCTATCATGCCTGTCACAGGCTCTTTGTGGGCTCGGATAATTCATGATACATGTGAGTCTATACAATCGATATTTTAAAGTTTGTCTTAAAATGCGACTCGCTGAATGAACTTCCTCCATACCAAGAATTCCATGATGACAACCCGAAGCTTGATGAGATAAATTGAATGGATGAGTTTCTGTTGCAAGACAATATCTGATCAAAATAGGGAATAATAGAAGATAGATTCGGTATCCCATTTTTATTCAGAGAGACTTTTTAACCCTATTTATGCTTTCATCATCTAGAGCTACCTGTCTTGAATTTCAGCTGTCTTTGGTTAATATGCTTCAACTAAAGTTCAGTATATATAATCTTGGGATCACATCCGTCTTTGCTATCCCCTTGACATGTAATACTGATGATAATCTTGTTTTGAACAGACTTCAGACTTTCAAAACTCGAAAACCACAAATTCACACCTTGGATACCATTGATGTTTAGTGATGATAGTAGCTGGTTTTGGTTCCTTGTTGATCGAACGATTGCGTCGCGTTCATGCAAAGTTGAATGTCTCAAATTCTTCTGTTAGTTCACAGATCAAACCTGAGGTGTCGTATTCAAATGCCCATATTTCTCCATCCCAAAATAGTTTGTATTCTGAGTAAGTCCTTTCGTATAATTTTTAACCCTTATCACACATTCCTCTTCATTCAGAGTGTATTTTGTTGGAGTATTACAAGATGGGTTATCTGTAGAAGTTTGGCTCTTGCAAGTCTAAGAAGCGTTTCGAGGAATGGAAATACCACAATATAAATAGTCAGAGGGATAGAATCTCACACAGTTTTTTCCATTCCCATCTGTATATCGTATACTCCTTTCGAAAGGCAAAAAAAATAGGACATCATTTTTTTCCATAGCTCCGGCCGTACATTCATCAATTTTGTTGGTATAAAATACTCCACTAACATTGAGAAATGTTAGCGTCAATAGCAAGATAAATGTGCAGCCCATTTCCAAAATGCTTGAGCTTTTAATGTCGAAAGCTAAATACTTTTATTTGTTGATATTCTTGTCATTTATACGTAAGCAACTAGTGGCTTATTCATCTCTCTCAGCTGCTTTCAGAGATGCGAGACAATCCCATCAAAGTGTTTACCGAAATGTAAGTACTGCTCCAAACGTGTCTGAGACAAAAGAATATGTGAAGCCATCCAGTGAAATGAAGACAGTCCTTTTAAAATCGAAATATCTACCAAATCACCTAGCTCAGCATCTTCCAAACATTGCTTCACATCAATCAGTTTGATCGTCTTTTGAGATCCTTAAAATCTATCAACTTGTCTTGTGGGCAGCAGACTTTTGGATCAAATTCTCTGGAGCAGTTTAAGCATTCGAAAGGATTCGCTCTTAAAATACGATTACAACCCAAAAATCTACTTTGTATCGATTTACGAGCTAGATTGAGTCCTAACACGAAATAAAATACTTATTCGGTGATATGTTGAACAAAAAGAGGGTTCATATGCTCCAAAGGAATGTGTTCAAAGTGGTTCCTTATGAAGTTAGGTACAAAATCAGCCAATGTAGTGATCGACTTGAACCCTTGTTATTTTCCGCTAATGTTTCTTCTGTAGTCCAGAGATAAATGAAGCAGGATTTTTTGTAACCGTTCTTTTATGAGTCTTTGGGTATGTTTGTTGAATCAATAGTTATCATCAAGTAATCTGAGTTATCTTCTTCATCAACAGTGTGAGCATATGAATAGCCTTCTGCTATTCCGAGCAATCTATTTTTTAGTCGTTGATAAGACAGTTTTCGTTGAATTGAAGGTAATAGGTAGGGATTTAAGCGTGTTCACAAATTTGTTAACATAAAGGGAGACTTTAAATCAGTCGAGGAAAGATTCAAAAAAGCATTTATCCATTCATCATGCATCAAAAAACTGATTTTAGCCTTCTTTAAAACTTGTCTTTTATCAAACCAGTTGATAGCATTGGCCAGTTCTTGTTTGGTTGGTGTAGTACCTTCAACTAATTCGGCGTATCTGTCACAAGTGCTACATTGACGTTCACTGTGTGAACAGTGACAGCTCCTCATAGTGCACAGTATACACATTCTTCCATAAATTAAATCCTCGACATTTCATCAGAAACCTCAGCCGAAAAGGTCTTGGGTCCTAGAGCATTGGAAGTTTTTTGGTGAGCAAAGTCTTCAACACGTAACATGTTTGTTGTTATTTCCTTGAGTTACAAAACGCAAATGATTCGTTATCAGATTGAATTACCTATTTAATCTTTAAACATTTTAAAAGTTTCTTCATTTTTTTTCTATTTTTTAGGTTAAATATTGTGCTAACTCATGTAGATCCTCATAAACCCTTTAATCTCAACTTGAAGTTCAGTGATTGGACAATGTTTTAATTCTGATGAGCATTCAGTAAATGCTTTTTCCCTACACTCACTACAGTGAATGAGATGTCCACATGGAAGAGATATATGATTAGCGAATACTTCTTTTTCATGTGACTCAGACACGCATTGAGCAAGTTTGCTTTGCTTTGTCTGATCTTTATCTTTCTTTAACGCTTCAATTGCTTTAGCATCATTTTTTAACTTTCATTTCGGGTTTTCATCAGGAGTAGAAATATTTTCCAAAGTGTGTAAAGCTTCAATCATAAAACCTATTTACTCAAAAGGTTTCCCATTTAAAACTAAGATTGTTCGATATCGTTTTGACTATATCCAGTTTTTTGCAGATAAGTTTCATTGTTTCTTTTTCACCAGTATGTGCTATTCGTTTCATTTTTCTTCGATATTTCTCAAGCTGACGCTCACACTTTTTCGATTTTTCCGTTTGGTCTTAAACTTCCCAACAACAAGGATAACTAAGTGCAAAGAGTGAAGCCAATCTGTAGTTCAAGGGATTATCTAATATTAACCTAAATAAATAATAATGACTATTTATTTAACGCTAGTTGAAAAACTCAACTACTTGCGCTGTGGAGAAGTTAGTCTCCTACAACCAAATCAGTTCGCTCTAAAAAATGCAAAGTCTTTGGATATTGACACAATAGTTATCTTTGAATTAATTGTGATTGAATAATAGTAAATACCTCACATATTGCAATTATGTTTTTTTATTTTCCTTTTTAGAAAGAATAGTCAAGACACTGAAAATTGACGATTGAAGAGCCGGAGACCCAAGAATTTTTGTTCTCCACCTTCATCTCCTATCTGCAAAAAAAGAATGCAAAACCCAGTGAAACAGAACTCTACAATCTCAAGTGATGAAAAACCATACTGTTGACTTGAAAGAGCAAAGACAAGATGATCAGACTATGGATGATGACAAAAACTCGAACTACAAAAGAAAAGTTGCGATGAATGTTGAAGGCAACACACTTTTCCCGCACAGCAAACGACGCGCTGTCATCTCAGAAGAGCAAAGAGAAGAGGATGAGAGTATGAAGAATGACAAATAATCAAACTGCAAAATAAGAGTTGTGATGTATTTTTTGAAGACCACACACTTTGCCGACACATCAAGAATCCTTTTCAGGACATCATCACCAACAACCTGAAGACCTTTATCCGCAAAAGCGGCTCTCTGCTAAATACTGTTGCCCCACACCAGCGAAACAGCGTTAAAAAAACAGCATCAATTCCAGATCTACCAGCAACTATGATGGTGTTCACCGAAGAATTTTGTGATGATTCGCACATCATAACCTACTATTTTTCGAAGGACATCCGCTCGTATCTACTTCAACTTTAATTAAAGCCTCTGATACGATAGATGTTACACAACATAACTTTCTTTCCTACTTTGATGATACCGAAACAAAACGATGACCTAGACGACAACAAAAGTAAAGTTTTGATGGATGTTGAAGACGACACACTTCTCCGACACAGCAAACGACACACTGTCATCTCGGAAGATCAAAGACAAGATGATAAGACTATAAATAATGATGAAGACTCAAACTGCACAATTTATCTAGTGTTTGTAATGTGAGATCTAGCTTCTCATGAATAGTTGTTTTGCTTGTTTTTGAAGGTTTCGAGCTAGCTGAGGGCTTGCTTCTTTTCATCATAAAAACAAAATCTTACCCGATTTATGGGCTATTCACCGTCTATCCAACCAATTGTTGGCAAGCCTGTGTTTGATCTGCTCCTATTATACTACTAACAATCAAAGTGACGGCGTACACAAGCACATATTTGATCCAGCACTTCATGTTTAATTAGTAATAGACCAAAAAATTGCTAGACGCCCACATCAGAAGCTTCTCACTTCCTCATATAAACTTGTTTATAGCAGAAATGATGTATAGGTTTTGGAAAAATACACAAACTACACGATGACAATAGATTTATAAAACAAAAATAATAATTAATATTACTATAAGTTTGGTGATACTGTGAGATGAGAAAAATTTATTAACAATGAGAGGAAATAAACTGAAGTGACATAAGATAATAATCATTAAATTATAATAATATCAATAATTATCTTCTTTTTTATATATATATCAGCATATGACTGATAATTAAATTTTGTGCTTAATCTTGAACTAATGGCAAAAATATTATGGGCATGCGGAAGTTTTGCTGTCATTTGATGCATTGAACAACTTACAAGTTGATTGTTATGATCAAGTCATAGTTTCAGGATACAGATATAACAGCAGTGACATATCATATAAATTATACTTGTGAAATACCAACAGAAAGAACAAATGAGCAGATGAAACCGATGGAACAAAAAATTAAAATACAAAAATGGAAGGAAATGTATGAAAACACTGGTTATGCACTATTTCATTTAACTTTGAAAACATAGTAGTAAACTTACAGCCTAGTAGAAACTCATTAACATGAATAATGCACCTGTCAACACACTAGTGAAGGAGCAACCAGATATTAAAATAATACAGGGATCTCAAACATTTGGATCTTATCCGAATTGCCCGGATTTTAGGTGTCAATTTCCCTAGGATGTATTTGTCATACGTTCTTTGGTCCTCAGATTTACTAGTAAAATTAATACCTCAGTCACATTGCTCAAGCCTTTCATACAAAAGATACTATATGTTTAGTTTGTTTCAGTACACACACAGAAAAAAATGGAACATTTGGGATTAAACAGATGATTAAACACTGTAATGATTATTATAAGAGTACGCTGTGGCATCATTAGGGGTGATATCTGGTATTTCAGTAGAAACTTTGGGAGTGTTTGCTAGAAAGAGTAACAAAGGATTAAAGTTAGACGATAACTTTGCCAGAACTTGAGGGTAGGTCGATGTATCCCTCTCGTGAGATTAAACTCTGACTTTAATCAGCTAGCAAGCACTTTACTCCCCAAGCAATTAGACTCTAGTTCTCCTGTATTGTTATTCCACAAGTCCTTAATTGTTAACTTTACTAACCTAGTAAGAACTTTAATCCAGAAATGATTGAACTCTGGCTATTGTCTTCAAGTTATATTTTACTCCTGATACAATTAAAATAGAAACAAGCCTTGACATTTATAGTATGATTACCTAACAGCAAGTGGGGGTATCAATGATCGCCTAAGCATACAATCTTATTGTCCCTGAATAGGCTATTATTTTCCCGTTTCAATCATTTACAAATTGAGCACATCAGGATGATGGAGGCTTACATAGCTGTCTCAAATTTCTAAGTAAATGATGACACAGAAGCAGGTAAATAGGATATACCATGAATACGCAGTTGTTTGTGTATTGATTAGTAACTAAGTTAAAATACTAAACTGAATAAATGATGTCGAATGTTGTTTAGTAATTCATTGAGCGTTTTCTTTTTTGTTACATTGAAAAATTTTGAATTTGAAGTGGCTGCAAATAGAAGTGACTACTATATTATATTCCTGCATCTTAGAACTGTCACCACCTAAAGCTGTGTTTCTTGAAACAAAAATTGAATATACACAAAGTCAAGAGTTCACAGGTGATAAACAAACAGATGTAATGTTGCCCGCTCTTCGGCTTCAACCCCTGAAGGTTTGTTGCATTCGGTTTAATTCTTATTTTGGGATACCTGCTCATTGTGAAACGTGCCTAATGATGTCTCTTTAATTTTAGGAGCTTAAAGATCAAAATCAGACATCATCTCTCAGTTTCAACTTGGAGCCTATTGCATGTACGCGGAGTGTACCCCAGTAGATCTATGTCATAATAGACTATACTATACTAATAATCATTCAATCGAGCCACTTGTTATTTTCATCAATTTTTTTTTCTATTTACTTAGTTGGATTTATATTGCAATGCCTATATTTCTTTTTTGATGGTAGTGTACTGAACTCAGTTTCCTTGCTCAATACAAGTTGCCATTACATTCAGAAATACGCTTTGTCATTTTCTACAAGCTAGATCCAATACAAAGGAATTAACTCCAATTCAAATCACCTCCACTATTTAATCGCTCGCTAAGAAAAAAGACAGTACGGACATTGCACCCAAGGAAAATTAATATTGATCCTAACCTTAATCAATGACTGGAATAGCCATGCTCCAAAAAATAATCATCATGCGATTAACAATCTGCATATACAGTGATTAGGAACGCTCTTGTTTTTAATCCATGCTAGACTAACTCAATCCACATGTTAATCCTAACGTGATTGAGTGTGGGTTATTTGCCAATGCACTGATTGTGGTAATAAAACAATCCCTGTTTAATCGTATTTCAATCGCTCAGGTGATTACGTTCGCGCATAGTAAGAATTGATCGAAATAGGCTTAAAGCTCCTCCATTTTTTTCTGTGTGTTTATCTAGTCTCAACAACAACCTTAACAACAAAAATAAATGAACAATTAATTTGTTGCTATACAACAAGCTGATCATTTTTACTGCTAAATAATGCAGACATCTACCACAATGCTTTGATGAAGTCATCAATAAAAACAGAAAACACATCAATGAAATCCAAATTAGTCATTAGGCGTTTCGGTGTGTTCACACTATCTCTCCTTAACCGATCTTTCATCCAATTGGGTTTCCCACTACTATAACCACTGAAAACGCTTTGCAAGCAACTAAGTCAATAAGAAACAAAACACCGCCTCAGTTGCTCAACATGATCCGTCTCGCAACCCTGTCTCAGTTTTCAGTAGGTAGTGTAATCAGTTTTGAATGTCCTCAAGTAGTTCGTCGTTTAACTTCACCTAATGGAGAAATGGTAATTAACGCTCTACTAGTGAGCTACAGATGTTTGCAATATGATGGATTGATGATGGGGGTTCTGTACATAACACTGTTGACATAAAATGAAGTGAAACAGGAGTTATCCGCTGACAAAATCGAGATGTCAGTGAATTTAGAAACCTTAGACATGACATCGTTGACTTCACACCAATGAAAGCAATAGAACAGCGCAAAACATAACCAACAAAACAGATGAATCTGAAAAGTTGAAATACTTTGCCGAGGATGAATTTCTCAAGAACAGGGTATCACTACACTTAGCATGAAATGTCTCTTCTACCGATTTGGAAGAACTTAAACTACAAGACAAAAATTGTGATCGAAGAGTTCAAGACGATCAAAACAACTCGGCGAGTGATTTATCTTTTTTATACGATAGTGTATAATATAATCTATCAGTTGTAAATAATACTTCACCTCACTTTAGTTGAACTAATTTATTTATCAAGTAACTTCTTTGTTTTAGGTGTAAAAAGGATTAAGCTGCCAAGGGGATATAAACGAACACACTATTATCATCAAAGACTCAGTAAAAGTCCATCACAAATAGCAATGTGTTGACTAGTAAAACATAAATTACTGGAACTCTTTACTAACAAACAAATATTTTATTTAGTCAATGCTTATTCATTACATGCTACTATTATTTACTTTCTATTACAAATATTTTCCATTTTACCTAGACTTCTTACACTATTATTATATACTCTATTACGCTCGCTATAATACCTAATCCACCACCAAAACAAGAGTAAACAAACAAAAGGCCCGTGTCAACCACTATTTATATCGGGAGGGAAACATCCAGCATTAGGAAATATAAAACCAATAAATATCTTACAGCTCTGTGCAAATGCCAACTAATAATTTAAATTACCAAACACACCTACATACCTATATAAATATTATACTGTAACAAAATAAAAAATTCCATACCAAAAAAACAACAGTGTAACATGTTATACATATTATACTAACAAAAACCATCTAAAAACTAACAAAGCATCTTTGACAGGTCTGTAACACCATCCAACAAATCTAACTATCAAAAAAAGTGTATATGGTATATGACAGGTCTTCTCTTGATAGAAATCTGCTCCTACATTACTACTAACATTGTTCTTGTGTCTAGTTCTAATCAAGGCTCTCACAATATCTGATACAAGAAATGAGACATGCAAAGTAAGTATGTTTACATCTTCTATTTTCTACTGATGAATTCAGTTTTTTTTATCAATTTGCATTGAAAAGATATCAAACCTCTAGTAAAGTTTGCACCCAGCTAGCCAGTCCAGATATCTATAAGATAGTTCTGGTAGCGCCTCATTGTCAAAACTATAAACCTCACAGTAGAACTTAACAGACAAAGCAAGCATTGCAGATGTGTGTAAGAAGATATTCCGGGAGTTACTATTACTAGTAATCCTATACAACCTTACATTGCGGGCACATTGGTTTACCATACCAAGCGCTTGGTCATTTGTTGCATCAGTAAACCTATATTCAACGTTTTTCCCATATCTCTGCTGACGATTTTCATACTTGCCCTTGTATCTAAAATTTGGTGGAAAGTTCATTATGTGGTTACCTAGACTATCGAAGAAGTAATTGCCTTGCTGGAAACCAATTAGTTGGTTATGATGTGAGTATATCGCTAGAGTGTTTACTTCAGGTAGTTTGACTGCACTGAACAAAGTAATTCCACTTTTGTTTTTGACGACTAACTTCACCATTCCTTGCAGATCCTTTAAAGGTGTGCATTCCATGGTAAGATATACGAAAGATAGCTTCTCATTTATTACTTGATAATAAACTAGATTTTTCTGCCGGTTGTAACCAATTGCCCTTATAAGCAGACGTTCACTATTGTTCAGAATCTCTATTGAGTGTTCACGTACAATAAGTTGTCTCGGAAGTAAACATTTCTCACAACTGCACACCACTTCTGACATCAAAGATTGAGGTCGGTATTTCCAAAGCTTCAACATCCGATCCACAAACCTTATCGTGTACAATAGAATTATTTTTTTTTGATTTTCAGTCAAGCCAGCTGTAAATGTGATCACTGGTGCTGTTGGTATAAAATTATGCATAGCAGCCAATTTCCGATTGTTACGGTCTGTAAAATCTTGAGCGCTTACACCAATTCCATCTACTTCTTTGATTGGAAAGTAAATGACTTCCATTGATAATGTCCCACTCTCCAGGTTTTTTAATGTTATTTCCCGACACTGGTAGTTTATCTCACCAATCTCACCTGATGTAGATGATAGCAGGGAAACTTTATTGTTATCCAAAGCAGTTGAGGTAAAAATCTCTACACCAGATCTGCTGAAGGCATCAAACACGCCGTTTCTTTTTGAAAAGAGTAAAAGTAAAACTTGAGGTAAAGGTGAGGAGTCCAGCAAGACATATGTGCTTGACGATCTACTTTTAGTAACAAGCTGTATGTTGAACACTTGCTCACAATCACTGGGAGAGAACACAGATGGAACTACTGGTTTGTTCTCTCTACACTTTGCTTGTAATGTATCCATTTGTGATGTAGCGATATCATTTAATCTTATCTCTTTAGAGACTGCAGGACAGTTTTGTATCATATAATCCCTATCATAGGTCAATGATCTCTGTGCAGCAAAACTTATGGTCAAAGCTTTCATTTCTACAGAGAAGTCATGAGGCCAGGAGATTGTGATCACACCAGGGGTAACACGAATCGTACAGTTTCCTATCTCAAATCCATCAAGGTTCCTCTTAATATTGTAGGTGTCGCGGAAACCATCTAAAAGTATTTTATTGTCCTCGACTCTACCAATTGTAAGATCCGCTGAGATATACACTGTTATTGGATGTTCTACAATCTCAGCTCCACCCACACAAAACTTTATATTTCCAGAAGAATCTTTAATAACCAGATCATAAGAGTTGTCTACCTTACAACAGTATGTAGTCGACTCTGAAGAAACTATCTCCAGGAGGATATTCTGGTTGTCTACAACTGTTCTCATCTCCATACTCCTACATTCTGTTAGATACTCTAAGTACTGGTCGGCTGACATTTCGTTTGGTGTAAGAGGGAGAACACTTGTAATCCAGGTTCGAAAAGATATCTGATGGCCTGCCGCTTAAAATATGTAAGTTTATTTGTTCTTTAGTTTAATTAATCGTACTTCTCCAGTTTTCTTTCTCTACTCTTTCTGAAAAATGAATGGCTTCTCATTTATCAAACTGGAGTTATTAGAAAAATTTTAGGAATGTTTTTCTCATTTTGATGTCACAAATCATTACACATTTTTATAGTATTGTACAGAAATTTTGTTTGGGTGGTAGCATACACCTGCACACCTCCCGAATCTATTGCAAGTGCTTTAGCTACGGCAGTGTGTTTGTAATGTGTGTATTATTTGGTGCTGTTTTGCTATTCTGCTAGGTCGACAACAAGGACCGAATTAAGGGTGGAATGCTCAATGTTTTACACCTTCCGGGAATACACACCTGTAGTTACTAAGGAAACTTGCTTTCCACTGAGCGCCACTCTAAATCAAGTGAGTTGACTATGGCCAAACTGTTAGTGGAAGACAGGGGACTCAATGTCGTATACCTTCCGGGAATACGCAGCGAGGGTCAAAATGACTGTTTGCTTTTTCTTGAGCTTTGCCTGCACCGATTGTTGGCTAGACTAAGTTGTTGTTCTTTGTATCTTCAGCCTGAGTCGATTCTTCTTGTTGAGTGCGGTGTGAAAGAACTTCTGAGAGCTAGGCCAACTGTGATTTTATTACGATACTACACAATTATTTAGAAAAAGATAGAGCAGTAGAATTTGTAAGCCAAAATATAGTTTACACTTTTTCGTGGAAAATAGATGGTAAATAATAATTAATTGACTTTTATGTTTGAGATAGAAACTTGCAGTGATACATAAGAAAAATACAGATAAATTACAAAGGTAGAATAAAATATGTACGCAAGTGGTTATGGCGATAATGTTTGTAAATAATGGCGTCCCACAGAGTATTATGATGAGTTTGCACATATTTGAGCTCACTAGGCAAAAATTTGGAAACAAGAGAGTTGCCCTAACGAGTAGTTGCGCATGTGCCCTTCTATGATCTAGATCGGCAATGGGAGATAAGATAGCGTAAAAGAGTTGAAGAGGCTCATACAGAGGACATTGCTGAGACCACAGCTGAAGGCAGCAGATTCAGAGCAGGGTACATGCCGACACTTGTTCTGAATTGCACATCAAACTCACTACTGAGAATGTCTAAAAGATGTTGACATTTCATGTTACTCATAAAAGATTTGGTTGCTGGAAATATGTGAAATGTAGCATGTATGGTAGCCATCACTCAATGTCACAAATACTCTCTGCTGGCTTGGTTTGTTATAATCTAAACTTGGTGAGTGATAGAATTTACTCACCAAGTGCTCATTGTTGACTGGAAAAAATAGTATTTGAGGATGTAAAAATTAGTTGTTCAAAGAATCTACCAACATTCTGTTCCGGTAGTGCCCTTTGTTGGCAATTTTGAAGTAAAATCAGGAGAGGCATTTGTTTTAGGCAAGGGTGTTTATATGGAATATGCAGCACTTACCTACGAATGTAATGAGTATAGTGCATAGGTAGCACTCTGTACAACCAAGTGCACTTGTAAAGTCCTTGCCATTTCTTCCCAAGGCATCAACTTGTATGAGTGCTTTTCCCTAAGTCTCTCAGTAAATCTGTACTCAGCATACTAGGTCTATTAGTTCACTCCTAAAGAGTTGTGCCCCCAGAGGAGATTACTAGGGTGAAGTAGTTATCAATATCTTGTAGTGTTCAACAAGAGATAGGAGAACTTCTATTCACTTGGGTGTGGGGGTTTAGGCTGTGAGAGTTTCAAGAGGGTGAGTTTGAGAAGCTTGAGAGAGAGGAGGTGTAAGCGTTTTAGTTGATTAGGTATTTGATAATAAAGAACGATAATTTGGCAGCCCATCTCTGTTGGGGTGTGCACATTTGGGAGAAAGAAAAAGGTCACAGTGGTGTAGCACAAAGAAGAAGGAATAACAGGGGTGTAGACAGGATAGTTGGACACTAAACTCTACCATTAAAGAAGGGAGGGGGGGGGGAATAGTTATAAAGAGCACCTTGTGGAAGGGTGGGTTAGGAGTACCTACATCAGAGGGATAAAAAAATAGTTTTTAAAACTGTTTGCACTTGTGATTCCATCACATTGTTATGCCACGGACCAACAGTGCTATTAGATGTGCTGTATTATCTATAGTTTTATTGTTATATATAACATACAAACAGTGCTGTTAGATGTGCTATATTATATATAGTTATATTGTTATATATAACATACAAACAGTGCTGTTAGATGTGCTATATTTTATATAGTTTTATTGTCATATATAACATACGAATAGTGCTGTTAGATGTGCTATATTATATATAGTTTTATTATTACATATAGCATACAAACAGTGCTGTTAGATGTGCTATATTATATATAGCTCTATTTTTATATACAACATCCAAACAGTGCTGTTAGATGCGCTGTATTATATATAGTTTTATTATTATATATAACATACAAACAGTGCTGTTAGATGTGCTATATTATATATAGTTTTTTTGTCATATATAACGTACCAACAGTGCTGTACTGAGTCATCAACAAATTTTGCTGCATGCGATGATAAAACAAAACTGTGAGAAATTATTCAATTTCAATTGCCTTAAGAAAATAATTAAAATAGAAGAAGTGGCTGTACATACATGATTCATTTCAGCCTGAATTTATTATTCTATGGGGTCCCACCAGAGTAGTTTCACTTTACCAATGAAACCGGAAGTAGCTTGGTCTATCTTAGAACTAATCAATACAATTTACAACTTGCTCAATTATTGTTTTGATTTGTGATAAATTGAGCAGTTGATATGACAAAAAACATGTTTTTGAGACTGCTCAAGTGATCTATAAAGCCTTTGAACATTTATTGACTTATTGAGAAGATGATGATTGACTCACTTGAGAAATCTTATTTAATTGTTATGCTCATGATTCTGCTTAGCGGCACCATAGTTTCATATTTCGGGTTTGCTAAGGTTTGCCAACGTAAAAGATGGAGGTGCGCTCTTGTCGTAGCTTTGTAGTAGCCTCGTCGTAGCCTTCTCGTAGCTCTTGTCGTAGCCCTTGTCGTACGTAGCCTGGCTACACAAGTACAATGTACTAGCTAAAATTTTTGAGCAAAGTGTAACCAGAATTTGTGCAAAACGCATCAATGGAAAAAGTTATAAACACGGATGGGTTTAGTTTGAGAGTATAATACGAAATTTGAACTTTGACCTAAGCTGTTTTGAGGTCTAACAGGTTCTTCGTGCAACAGCTATAATTTCCTATCAGTGTAACAATTTACGCATACACCAGTTTAAGTATACACCAGTTTAGGCAGACACCTGTTTAGGCATACACCAGTTTAGGCATACACCAGTTTAGGCAAACACCAGTTTAGGCATACACCAGTTTAGGCAAACACCAGTTTAGGAAAACACCAGTTTAGGCAAACACCAGTTTAGGCATGGACCAGCTTAGGCATACACCAGTTTAGGCATACACCAGTTTAGGCATACACCAGTTTAGGCATGCACCAGTTTAGGCATACACCAGTTTAGGCATACACCAGTTTAGGCATACACCAGTTTAGGCATACACCAGTTTAGGCATACACCGGTTTAGGCAAACACCAGTTCAGGCATACAACAGTTTAGGCATACACCAGTTTAGGTATACACCAGTTTAGGCATACAACAGTTTAGGCATACACCAGTTCAGGCATACACCAGTTTAGGCATGCACCAGTTTAGGCATACACCGGTTTAGGCAAACACCAGTTTAGGCAAACACCAGTTTAGGCATACAACAGTTTAGGCATACACAAGTTTAGGTATACACCAGTTTAGGCATACACCAGTTTAGGCATACACCAGTTTAGGCATACACCAGTTTAGGTATACACCAGTTTAGGCAAACACCAGTTTAGGCATACAACAGTTTAGGCATACACAAGTTTAGGTATACACCAGTTTAGGCATACACCAGTTTAGGCATACACCAGTTTAGGCATACACCAGTTTAGGCATAGACCAGATTAGGAAAACATACCCACCACCAAACACAGGCAGGCGGCTTTTTATCATATTTGTATACATAGATTCAGAGGCTCCCTATTTAGCACGTAAGTGTCTCGTAAATATTAAAAGTTTGTAGCAAATTGCTTGGATCGCAGTAAATGATTACATCACTGCATCATAATATTTAATATCTGACTAGCATGAGGTGGTTACAGTTTATTTAAAAACTGGTTTTCAAACAAAAGTGAAAGCAACTCCAAAGTGTTTTTGATGTTTTTTTAATTTCACTTAGAACTGCTACTAGAGTAGCTTGTTTAAATCACAAAAATATTGTAAGCGCGAAACTTCTTTACTCAAGCTACACTTTATAGTTAGCTTTGTTCCAATCAGTAGAGTGGGAAGGGAGGGGTGTGACTGCAGCAAACAATACTCTGCAATGCATATTTGTTGTATCTGCTATTTAGGTTGTTCAGATTTCGGTAAGTGACTATTTCGCTCTTATAATTCAGTGGTCAATGGAATGTGGTTTGACTATACATGTGAATGGTGGACTCACTGTAACAAGAACCCAAACTATTTACCTTTGTTCTACGAGGATTTGCAGGAGAGGAGTGAGCAGAAGTAGTATTGAGAGAGATTTTGGTGGTGTATAGCGCAAAACTCCCCTCCCTTGTTGGCCACACCCCCAGCCTCGTGCAATTTTCCCCATAACTATCTACTATTTCCCACCCATTACTTGGCCACTACAACTCATACACTGGTGAGAAACTTTCACTAGTCCTCAAGAAGTTGTTTTCCCTCGGCATTAACTAAGAGTAGATTAATCCAACAATTGTACCGTGCACAATCATAGAATACACATAGCTAAGGAAGTGGCAGGGCTAACTCTATACGACTGGCTAGTGTGCTGTGCAATCAAGCATGGACATGATAATACAGCCAGCCTAACTTCACTGGTTAGTAGGTGACAGTGTTAGTTAAAAGACAGCCTGACACGTCAGCCTAACCACGCTTGCCAACAGGAGAGGACAACTGTGCAGGGAACACAGACTAAGAAGATGACACTTCCAAATAAGGGGTACTAACTCTCCATAGTGTTGATTCAACGGATCACTTTGATGAACGAAAGCCTTGTCTTGTTCATTTTGTATCATTGGACTATCTTGTAATGCTGTATTGTTAAAATGTGCATTATTGGTTTAGATTATGTAATGTTCTGTGTCGCTGGATAGCCCTGATTGTCCTATAGCATCCCATCCCCTGCGCTTCTCTTACACCCCCCCCCCCCCCCACATTCTTATATACTTCTTTAAGGGGCTACATCTGTGTTTGAGCCTACAACAGCCAAGAGCTGGCACACCTACACAGCGAAGACAGGCTGAGTAGTAAAGTCTGCAGTTTTATATTTCTAGAGATCCTACTACCTCTATATGCTTAAATTCCAACAAACCCATTCACATATTTTATAACATATAGGTAGCCGCAAGTGGCATTTATTGCCAAAGTTGAAATGGTTTTCATAAATGTAGTTTGGACTTTGTATTGCTAACATCAATACAGTCCAAACCCTGGAGTACAGAATAATAAATAAGTTGCATATAATGTAATAAAAGGCAATGATATATCACTGGTAAGTCGCCTTTAAAGGTCATGTGAGTGTCAGATAAGTTTTCCGTAATAGACTTCCTTCCAAGAAATCCTTGGATCGTCAATTTCATTATTGTGGTCTACAGAAGCATTGCTACAACAGGTTGAGTTTTACTGAGGCTCAACACGTTGGTTATTGATACAGTTTAACTGTAGTCTCCATTAGCTGATCACTGACTTGTAGCTTAGAGGTTGTTTCTAGCCATAATTGCATCCAAAGTTGAAGGACCATGCTCAATTTTTTGGTGGCATGTTCAATTACATTCTGCTGATTTATTGAATCAATGTTTTATAAAAAAGCCGCAAATACTTTTAATTCGAAAGAGGCCTCTCGATACTACACTGGTGTTGTGGTAAAGAAAAAGGCCCTTTCAGTTCACTTTACATGCAATATTATGGAGAAGTGCAAAAGTACACAGAACACAGTTTCTGGAACATTCTAGAAATTCGACACTGGCTTCACGTGATATCAACATTTATGCAAGTATTCCTGCGAAAAAATTCTGGTTCATGAGGACAAACTGACTAGCTCACTGTTAGAATGTCTACTATCTGTTATAAATGAGTCTACAATAAGTAAGTATGTTTACTAAAGTTGTGTTCTGTAGCAGCTGTTGTTTTTGATGGTACGAATAGTAGCATCGAGTTGTGGTGGTAGTGAGTATCATGCATCCAATTATTTTCATACTTGCATTTTTCAGTTTAGTTCTGCGGTTCTTTTAGCGTAATAGTAAGTAACAGCTGCTACGAAATATGCCAAATATTGTATCACAATACGTGCTGGTATGTGCTGGTATGTGCTGGTATGTTACTGACTTGTAGATGTGGTCTCTCTTGATGCAAAATATTTCATCCACAGATCCATCGACTATCTGAGAGTTGAACAACAAGCTATCAGTTTCTTGTTATATAATCTTTCCTTTTTTTCAATTTGTGCTGAAGGCAGCATTGCTTCAAACCACATCAAATAGGATTTTGTAGTGGGTTTTTGGGTTGTAAAACCACTAGCTGAGTGTCTGTGATTTAACAGACTCCTTCGCTGGCACAGAGAAGTCGGTAGCAATCCGACGGTATGCTGTCACCAGTTACCTTTCTCCTAGAGGTAACCAAAGGTCAGTATACACCAAATCAGGCGTGAAGGAGTATGCTCAACTCCATAAGTAATACAGAGCCCTCGGCTTAGATGCATAACTCAAAGCTTTAGAGCACTATGCATTTATTCTTCTCCAAAGAATACGAGTAGGTAAAAGTTGCATTACAAGACTACATTGCAGACTGCTTAGATATGCTGAGGGTTTTGCCTTTTATAGGCAGAACACAGGAAGCAAAACGTGGCAATAACCAATCACACCAAAGTAGAACATAACACATAGGTAGGTTTGTGGGAATGTAAGTATTGTCGTGGATTTTAGTGTCGACTAAGTTTGCGCACACATTGTACCACATTCTAGCATCCTTATAATGGTCATTAGATGGCCAGAATGAATAGAATGGTTATACCGGTTAGACTAAAACTATACTTACGTCTATACCGACCCTGCAAGGAGCTATACCTGTATGCAGCAGTTCCGACCTCACAGAGCCGGTAGGAAGTGAGCCACTATAGCCTGAGGACCTAAAAGTAGCCTGGAAGAAGCAGAAAACCATCTACCGGAGATTACCACCCCTAACCCTTACCAAAGATGGGTTACTAAAGCCATAAAGACCAAGAACCATAGGCATGACTCATGTGATTGGCGTACTAGCCTCTAACTCCACCTATTACTACAGGGTGTCTATTACCTTTAAGCCCATACTGTTGATCCTATTTGTTTTTTCATTTATATACTCATATTTTGGTAGACTTTGGTGGAAGTTACTAGTAAACAGGCTGTTTACTCTCCACCCTTGCGAGACAATGCACTAGACTTTAGCCTTCAGCGTTCAGTCAACTGCTGTACAGATGAAAAGTCATACTGTGCCGGTGGCATGGTGTGCAGGGCCGGTAGTGACCCCTGCATGGCCGGTATTGACCCCTCACTGACCCGGTATAGCTATACTGGGTCAGCATAGGATGGCCCACATAGCAGAGGAACCTCAAAACCATCTAGTAACTCAGTCAAGGCAAGGAACAGGAACTATCCTTCCTCGTATTACCAATAGAATGGACGCTATTCTATCTACAGCCTGGGAGCCCTGCAGGACCTCTGATTGGACAGTAGGAGACAAGACTCCCCCCTTAGCCACTTGCCGCCTTAATCGTTCAACTCATTCACCCTCGATCACTATTTACATAATTGATTGCATTACTTCCTGTGCTCTTGGTGTTGTATACTTCATGCTAATTAGTTCCTTTGAGCTCTCCTATAACAGGAGAGACTTTTACATTAATCATTGCATTCATTCTCATGTCTTGCCACAAACACCCTAGAGGAATAATTACCCTCTGGGACTTTGTCTTGGGAATATAGCTGCTTATACAAGCGCTACGCTGCATTGTTTGTCTGAGCCATCGGCTCGTGCTATACCGTGTAATTCGGTTGCCTGATACACAGTTGTCACTGTCGAACAGTACCGTGTCCCCACTGTAGAGAGGTACAATACTTGAGAATAGTGGATGTCTGTGGTAACTAGACTGGAATCCATTACAATATTTATTGGTGCATGTTGCAATATTGCTATGTGATGGGCTAACCACTTCCTGTGATATGCCTGTAAAAGGCAGAACTTTGTCTGTATTAAGCAGTTGTAATGTGCCTTTTACAAACTCGTTTTATTCTGGAGGCATAAATGCATAGATACTCAACAGCACTAAGTTGTGCGTCTGGGCCGAGGGCTCCTTACTGGTTTTAGAGTGGATATACTCTATCTTGCTTTAGTTCCGTACATCACCGACCCTGCTGTTGTAACAGGTAAAACTAACAACTAGTGGCAGCACGCTACCAACCTCAGCTAGTGATTTTCAGCCCCCAAAATCCACTACAATACATAAAGAACTACAAAACAAGATTCTATATCTGGTACACATTTAGGGCTACTTAGCACGTTCTTTGGTACTAAGTGCACAAAAATGGCTTTTTTGAGGGCCAGGAGACCCTGATTGTTATGTCTAACCAATTTTCAACTCGTTTGACCCCTTTTTATTTCAGTCAATAGTTTTTTAAACTGATTGGTTTTCAAAACCATCAGAACTTACACAAAATTGCTCCCACATGACATTGTGGTAAGAGTGCCGCTGCCATCTGTCTTTGTCATGTTTGATGAGGTCGAAGTACATAAACTTGTCGCTAACAAGGTATGTATACCAAACACTCCTCATCTGTATTAAAGTTCTTGACTGCTGATATGTGATTTATGTATTTAGTTAAATTCGTGCTAGGCGTTGTGAATTGGGTGTGTTTGACATGGCTAATCTAGTATACAAACATTTAACCCTAGATCAATTGTCTTGAGTTGTATCAGTTTCTTCCTCAACATCGAGTTCTAAATCTACATTGGCGCATATTACAGCTGCCATCGATGAAGATGTTGCTGGTGGTGCATAAAGTGCTTTTCCTCTGATCCATTCTATACGCACATGCGTCTGCCACGTATATGCTTGTATTTTTACAATTCCTAATGCTTTAATGGTTGCCCTCATCTATCCTCTCTGGTAAGGTACTCCTATAAACTATGTCGTTATAACATTGTTTGGGGACGGTGAGTTAAGCCATCGAGTTCCAGTCTCCGATATGTGGGTATATAAAGGTTACGGAGAATCTATTGAGCTGGCGAATATGTCCAATTTAGCTTCCAGTTCTTTTTTGTAACGCCATTTGCCTGTGTACAATGTTGTGGTGATCCAATGCACTTGATTATCTAACACATATATGTAACAAGAGTTATCACTCAGACCAGATAAGCTCCATATAAGTTTAGCTTTGACACACCCTTTCTTGCAATGCGTCTCGAAACACCCACATTGCTTTGCCTTGATGGAATCGCTGGACCTGCGGGAATCTCTGGCACTTTCTTACCACTATTGCAATCATATTTTTGTAGGTCATTTGTTTATAACATTAAACATGGCTCAAGGGTAAGATTGGTTGTTGTATACTTCAACCAGCTTTTTTACCAGAATAAATCAAGAGTATTAAGCAAATGTAACACACACTCAGTCTCCGTCAATCACGCATCGTATTACAGCCGTACTAGTTTCTTAGTAACCTAACCAATTTTTATATCTTGGTGTTTTTGCGACATCGAGATATAAAATTACGATATCCCATCGGAAAGATGTATCCTATCTAGAAACTTTAGAGAATTTTGGGATGTGGTCTAGAAATGCCACGTATACACCACTCATAACACAAACCAACTGATTCATAGAAGTGCCTAACAATCTCAGACAAACAACACAACCAACGGCTGTATTCATAGAAAAACATTATAATGAGTGAGTTGATATCCAACAATACTATTAGCTTCCACAAGCAAAGACAAAATGATTAGAAAATAATTTTTATCATCTCTTTTCAAGCCCAGCAGCTTGCTCCATCTTCCACGGTTTATATACATATCAGGCGGTGGAACTCTGGGCCACCTTGTCTTATCTATAGGCCTGCTCAAGTCAATATTGTCTGCTACTGTTAATTGATTGCCTGTGTTCAGTATGGCCTCACAGTCAATGAGGGCAAGTCCCTTTCTCTCCCAGTGGTATATGGCACTCCGTAAGTAAGCACAGCAATTTAAAAGGTATGGCCAGTTTCATCTTTCTCCTTGTACCAGGATTGAAAAAAGGAAAGAAAAAAAGAGTAACAAAATCGCACAGATCAACAGACGTTACAAGTGTGACCCATCTGTGGCAAGCACCTCAAACACATGCTCTGGAATTTACCAAAAGATAGCTCTTTATATACTAAGAGAAAACAATGTAGTAAAGAAGTAACCCGCAATGGTAACTTCTATACAAACGCATAAAAAGGCACAAGTCAACAGAAGTCTAGATTGAGGCACATTTGTGTAATGTAGCTCACAATTCAACCCCAGATTTCCTTAGATCTGTTCATATGATACTAAAACCAATGCATTTCCTGGCAAATGAAGAGAATGCATTTGTAAGGAGTTGGAAGAAGGATAGAAAAGTAACAAGAGACCATGCTTCAACAAAAAAGGCGAGACTGGGACACATCTTTATCAAGTTCCGCAATGAAAATGACAAAACTTGAGGCAGATCTGCTCTCGTTATATTACAAACAGGCAGTACGAGTTTCAGTGGACAGTAACAGTGAAATGGATTTGGGAGCCTTTTAATTCACCAACTAAACACTGTCAGCAGCCAAACTCGTACATCAATTGCACAGTCAAGTCAGTAGCGTCCGATGACCCACAACCACTAATTACCTCTCTCCCAGAGGCAATACTGTGTCAGTATAACACAGAATCTGAAGAAGTATTCTCTGCTCTACAACAAGTAAAGAGCCCTTGGCTCAAGACTCATTACTCTGTGCTTTTGAGTGAAATCCATTTAATCTTAGCAAAAGAATAACGGCACAGTATAAGCGCCGAATCAGTACTACGATGTGTAATGGCTAAAGTTCTGCGTGTTATGGGCAATGCACAGGCAGTGATCAAGTAAGTAAACAATGATACATAAATACGACATATTATATCCAGTAGGCATACAAGATACAAATATAAGCCAATGAGATAAGGAATATAAAGTTAAAGGTAAGTGGTTCCCAGAAGTGGAGGGCGGAGTCATGGGCTCACTAACCAATTCTGGGCATCTGTACTTCCTGCGGCGGAATTACTAGGCTTTATAGGATTTGATCCTGGATTTCCTTACATATAGGCGGGTATTAGGGGGATCTGGGTTTCTGAGTCATCTGGGGCTATTTTGGGTCATCAGTCAATAACAACCATATTGTTACCAGCTCGATATGTACGTACTGACGTCGGAGTACCCTGCATATGCAGGATCAGGGTGTTCAGTCTTTTGAAAAACTATTGTTCTGGTCATCCAATAAGTATATAAATGATGCCAGAACTATTGGTAGGTATGTGCGCAAGTGTAGTTGTTAAGAAAACCTACTACAGTAGGAAGCTAAAGTTCACTGCATGGTTTTATCTGAACATTGTTTCTCATACAGAAACAAAACTTCAATTAGAAAACTTAGACAAATGAAAGTGAAAGAATCGCCTGTTTTTAGCGATATGTATTTTACGGTGACATCTATGAGAATATGGTGTTCACGAATGCTTTAAGAGCATATTCTACTTTTAGAGTATGCGATTTTGCCACCATTGGTTTTGAAATGTTTGCGTCAAAGGGGTCTTATTCTAGCTTTCTCCATAAAGTGGGCCCAAGGCTATGAAGTTTCTTTCGTGTGAGTTTGCATATGTCTTTGTAAGTTACTATTCCTTGTCGCCATAAAGTCGCATTGAGCGCATGCATATGGTTTCTCTCCAGTGTGAGTTCTCATATGAGATTTTAGATTACGATTCGTTGTAGTCCGAAAGTGACAGTGAGTACAGGTATATAGTTTCTCTTCAGCATGAGTTTCGATATGTGTTTGTAAGCTACTATTTGTAGTAGTCCTATAGTGGCAGTGATCGCACACATATGGCTTTTCTCCAGTGTGAATTCTCATATGTCTCTGTAGATGACTATTATGCATAGTTCTATAGTCACATTGAGCGCATGCATATGGTTTTTCTCCAGTATGGATTTTTATATGCAACTGAAGACTGCTATTTTTTGAAGCCCTATAGTTACAATGAGTACATGCATATGGCTTCTCTCCAGTATGTGTTCTTATATGAGCTGGTAGACTAC
Source organism: Cryptosula pallasiana (assembly GCA_945261195.1). NCBI lineage: Eukaryota > Metazoa > Bryozoa > Gymnolaemata > Cheilostomatida > Cryptosulidae > Cryptosula > Cryptosula pallasiana. The sequence continues at coordinate 8,829,810 of OX183139.1, forward strand.
TCTTTCTCGCAGTCTTATAGTCACACCAAGTGCATGCATATGGCTTTTCTCCAGTGTGAACTCTCATATGTCTCTGTAGATGACTATTATGCATAGTTCTATAGTCACATTGAGTGCATGCATATGGCTTTTCTCCAGTATGAATTTTTATATGCAACTGAAGACTGCTATTTTTTGAAGCCCTATAGTTACAATGAGTACATGCATATGGCTTCTCGCCAGTATGTGTTCTTATATGAGCTGGTAGACTACTCTTTCTCGCAGTCTTATAGTCACACCAAGTGCATGCATATGGTTTCTCTCCAGTGTGAGTTCTCATATGAATCTTTAAGTCACTCTTCGTTGCAGTCTTTAAGTGGCATTGGTCGCACACATATGGCGTTTCTTCAGTGTGACTTCTCATATGTCTCTGTAGATGACCATTCTTTGTAGCTCTATAGTCACATTGAGTACATGCATATGGTTTCATTTCGGTATGAGTTTTCATGTGAATCTGTGAAAGAAATTTAGGAGTTGTTCTAACTTTGCAACAAGCATGTACATGTGGATTCTTACTATTATGTATTTTCACTTAATTCCGGAATTGATTACTAATTTTTCTATCATATATCCAATATGTTACATTTGGTTTCTATAAATTTTTTGAAGAAACTAACCTTGTTATCTGTAGAAAAGTGATGATTGTCAGCACCTCTAACATCGCGGGGTTGACTCATCAACAGCGAAGGAAAACTCGCCGTTGTTGGAGGACTCCTATCTGTGAACATACCGGAAGCACATGATATAGTTATTTATCACAAAGTCCAGGTATAATGCTTCAGTTTACGTCACAAGTCTCTTACAAAGTAAACGATAACTTTCTATATGCTTCCTCAAAAATACACTCATCAATGAGCAACAAGACTTCCAGTAAATTGTTCACAAAGGTAAAAAACATTGTTGCTTGAATTTTACATTAGTTCTGGGGTTTTGATGAGACTGTACAACATTTTTCTCAAGCAACCAAACATTATGTTGTACTCGGCCATCTTTTGCTGTTTCAATTAATATTTATATTTGACGCGATGTAATGTGCTTAATATGGATCCATTAACTAATAGACTACTAAAATAACTCCGTTTATCTGGGTATTATTTCAGCTGGGTAGTTAGCTACTCCAGAGTTACACTAAAGAACTCAGACAGTTGGAAAACTTTGGTAAAAACTTGCAGCTCAGTAGCTTTTTGTAAAAAGTAATGAAAACTTAGCTCCTGTAAGCTTTGCAGTAAGGAGGCATTTTCTCAAATATGGAAACATCTAATTGCCATATCATTCCACCAATTAAGTATATCCCAACCTAATTAAAAAATAGTGTAACGTTTATCAATAAATATAAATGTAATTATAGATGTGGTTCCTAGCAAGTAGACCCAAAAAGCTCTCTGTGCCTAAGCACTTGTTATGTTTCTGTATAACTAGAAGTGGGTGAATTCAGTTTGTTGCTGAATTTAATGAGTCAATTTCAGTGTTTGAATAGTGGTTTGTTCAAAGCTTCAGAAAAGACTGATTGTTCCAGGCAAAATCCCTTCTTTTATAGTCAATGCTTGTAGCTATGTCTAATTTCATATAAAAAGGCAGAAATAAAGCAGTTACATAGCTAAGAAAAAGAAACAAGTAGAAGAGCCTTTAGCTTATAATAGTAACAGTCTCGGTATCGGTAGTGGTATCGGTAGCGGTTGCGGTATCGGTAGCGGTATCGGTAGCTGTAACGGTAACAGTAATAATAATAATGGTAATGGTGATGGCGACGGCGACGGTGGCGACGACGACGACGACAACGACGACGACGACGATGATGATAATAATGATAATAATAATCTGGCTTTACATGAATTTCCATGTGAAATCATAACAGCACTTATATCTGATGTACCTCTAGCTGGGCCATGAAGCGTGTGGGACCTGGGGACATGCCAGCCTGTGGAGAATGCTATAATAGTCTGTGTTGCATAGAGAGACTTATAACCATTAACACAATCAAGTAACTTGTTCTACTGGGAAATATCCTTCTGCCCTTAACTAAAGGCATAAACAAAACGTTTTCATTTTTGATTGAAACTCTTTTCCCATGGCTCTGCTTACATCTACTAATCAGCTTTTGGTCTTGCTTTTACTCATAGGGTTAAACTGCGCAACTGTACACTGAGATTGGCTTGTCGTGCGCAGCTTCTAGCTCTGAGCAGCTTTAATTAATAATGAAACTGAAATTCTTCTGTCGAATGACAGTTTTGAATATTGAATTTTAACAAACTTATGTTTGGGCCTTCATTATCACATTGAATAAACCAAATCATTGTTTTCTATGAGGTTGGGCTATGAGGGTTTCCCCCGTATATCTGATTGTTCCCAATGCCTGACCACTTTAACCCATCAATAGGAAAATATTGCATTACATGTTCAATTGATTGTATTTTCTTACCTTTTGGATGATTACCACCATCTTTATCCAGTGGTTCCATCTTTATCATCACATTTTCTACATTGAGCATGAAAATACATAATAACCATTAGTTTCATAAATGAGTGGGCAACAATAAAACTCCAACAATCACACCAAAGCAAGTCGTAAAGCAAAGGATATAAATTTACAACTTTGCACATCTTAATACATTTGCGAACACACAACTGTTTGCTGTATTAATGTACAAGCCATAAGATTTGCCTTGAGGTGAGAGCTGTGCGCTTTGAGCCTCACTGATGCTGTTATTGTAGTCCACTGAAACTGACAACTGCTGGCAAAAATTGTGTTCTTTTGATTCCCATATAAACAATGCAGCAAAGTCTAACCTGCATTTGTTGTCTTTCCATCAGCTTGAACCTCAACCTCTATATTTGTAAATGGGGTTAACTGAATAAACCAACACTTCTGCTTGATCTCAGTGTCTTACCAGATGTTTACTACATAGTGGTAAAACACTGTATGACATTTTCTACTGCGTTTATTTCTCACCTTTTGGATAATAACTTTCACCAGTACCAGTAGCTACCGGTTCCATCTTTACTACCTCAGATTCTATATTGAACAAAAAGATACTTCATAACTAGCAGCTTTAGAAGTTTTTGTGTTACAATCAAAAATCCAGCAAGTGACCAATTAGACAAAATCATGCTGCTGTAAACCTGTGATACAGTTGGGTTAGAGAAATGGTTTTTTGTACTTAAAGGACCTTTACCCACACAATCATGAAGTGCTTTAGTCAAGAATGATGCATATTTCTATGAGCTGTAAGCACTGAAGATAGTGATGAAAAGTCTCGAACTGAAAATCTCTAGCCAATATTAGTTTGGCGTTTAGCGGGATAAAAAGATAACTTGCTGAAGCTGTAAGCGATTGTTTCCCTATACAAGCCTGGCTAAGGCTAACAATAGATACAAGACAGCAATATACAATGTCATGGTAATATGTAAGTGCCTAACCATTTCTTAGCCAGTCCTAACACAATCTGACAACAATAACAATATGAGCTATCCTCTGGCACACAATTATGTAATTGTGCAAGTTGTAAAGCGAGGTATACTTTGATGGATGTACATAGGCTGCCCACTAGCTTGCAGTGAGCTGGCGTTGATTAAGTAGTTCCCACCTTTTACTACTAGTTAGCAGGGGTTGCAGTATGCACGTACTGTTACTGCCATTTGTAGCACTGATGCAGCAGCAGAACAGTAACTGTGTAGTAGTTGATTGTGCTTACTGACTGGTGAGTCAGTTGGCTCGATGTGCTGCTGGCTGGGGTGCCAGACTGTTAATTGCGCTGCAAGCAGGGCATGATAGCCTTTAGAAGAACAGGAAAGGACATCTTTCTAGACTAGCGATGGGACCTGAGTCTACTAGGAAGAGTCGGGCTATTTGTGTGCAGAGAATTTTATATAAGGCTCTCTTCCAGCGGCGGTCAAAAGTGAGCTGGAAACTACTTAATAAAGAAGAACTAAAAAGTTGTTTTTAGATTGTTTTTTATGTTAGTCAACATGGAATGAAAATTGCATTGTTGAGTTCAAATTTTTGGCAGTTAGAACTTTCAAATGAGACTGTAATTTTTGGAAATTGATTCAAAATTGATTTATTACAAATGAAAAACAATTTTAACCATGTCCTCCTCGTAACAATATTGCTATAGCTTATGCTTGATAGCTATGTACAACTGCCCAACAAGCAAGTGAATGTTGTACAAACGTTGTCTGGATGTCGGTGAAGATCCCCTGAACGTTTTGCGCAGAACGTTTACTTCACTACTTTCTGTAGACACCCTTGAACGTTACTTAAACGTTATTCCCAATGTTGTGGACAAACATTCGTACAAGGTTTATGTAATTATAACTCAAAATGTTGTATTAATATTGCCTGGATGTCCATCAACATTCCCTAAACATTGTGCGCAGCACGTTTACTTCACTACTTTCTGTAGACACCCTCGAACGTTATTTAAACGTTTTTCCCAATGTTGTGGACAAACATTTATACAATGTTTATGTAATGATAATTCAAAATGTTGTATTCGTGTTGCCTAGATGTCCATCAATATTCCCTAAACATTGTGCACAGAACATTTATTTCACAACATGTTATGTCATATTGATAACAAATTATTTGCTTTAATCAAAAACGCATCGCTCACAAATATAAAAACCTTCAATAATATTTATTATTACCCATGCTCTCCGTTGAGCAATAGCTGTATATGTATATGCTTATGAAAAACATTGCTTACTGCTCACTCAACAATATAGTCAATCTGATAATAATGACCAATTTTGCTCTCAATTAATTTACTTGACTTGAGTAGTTTAGCACTGAACTTTCATTATGTTACTCAATAGATGTATTTGTAGGATTTATGGATCCATACAACGAATTAGATAAATAAAACTTCTCACAATTTATTTAATTCAAATGGGTCTTAGCAATATCTTGAGCGGGTCGCAATAAACTTATAACAAACACATATGCGTGATGCAAATCAAAATTTACTCTCTTTTTAATAATGTTTTTCCAACCTCTGGTTTCAGCTGCCCCCCAATGCAAAGTTTTTACTAGTTTACGCCACCAGGTATCTGCAGCCATGAGCATTTTCCAACCCATTATAAATTCCTGAATTTCGAACATACTCAGTTCAGAAAACTTTGAGGGGCTGGAGAGCTTTTGGAACTCAATATTAATTTTATGTGAAGTAGACACTATTTAACAACCATTGAGACTCAGTGCATGCTGTGTGGTGAAACTTGTTAAAATGAGGCAAGTAAACAGTTTTCCATATCACTATTTAGTTAGGATGCTACAAAATAAAAATTCAATTGGATTTAATTTTAAAAGGGTATTAAAAAATATTGAATAAAACTTGATCAAAATCACATTTTTATTACTTCTGTTTTAAGATATATTTTTTACTTATCACATTGATCTTTTATTAATAAGAAATTGCAAAACTTCATTGATTAGTATTACTTTAGCACCTATGAATTGCTTTAGTCAAATTTTTTAATGATGTGAAAAAGGTCATCAGAAGGGGTTTGAAAATTAATATCAGTATGAGAAGTGTAAAAGGTTGAGAAAGTATAGGGGCATATGTGGACATAGAAGGGAGTTGAGATGATATGAATAATGCGAAAGGGAAAAATAGAAGGAAACAAAGAAACTCGGCATGAAAAACTCATTCAATTATCAAATCCTTAAATAGCACAGATAACCAATTATTAAACTTAAAACTGACCAAGAATCAATTACACGCACATAATCCTTGTTTTTTGGTGTTCAAAATTAATAATTCAGTAAAATTTTACCTTCATTTGTTGTCTTTCCATCCGCTTCAACCTCAACTTCTACATCTATAATTGGATTTAACAGAATAAATTAATCTATCTGGTTGTTCTCAATGTCTTACCATATGTTTGCTTAATGATAGTAGAACACTGCACCTCATGTTCTATTGTGCTTATTTCTTACCTTGTGGATAATAACATTCACCAATACCTGTAGCCACTGGTTCCATCTTCACCATCTCAGATTCTACATTGAATATACAAATACTCCAGTACCAGCAGTTTTACAAGTTTGTCTATTGCAAGCAAACTTTAGCAATGACACAAAACAAGTCGCTAATCAGATAAACTTACGACCTTCTACAAGTAAAATACATTTTTTGTATACAACCTGGCTTGCTGTACCAATGTGCAAATACAGTGGTAGATTCGAATAAACTAAAACCTGTAGAAACTTGTGTCTACCGACACCTACTTGAGTAGAGGTTGTCTCTGGGGCTAAGGGACACCATTCTGTGCTGAAATGCACTATGGACAGGCGACTGGTTTTCCCTGTTACTAGTACTGTATATCGGTAGTAACATGCAGGGCACGCACTGAGATAGGCCGGGTTGCTATTGACCCTTACAGGGCCGGTATTGAACTATGCAGGGCCAGACTAAAAGAATCCAGGATACCCGATCCACCATTATGTTACCCCAAAGAGTGGATACGCAGACCACCAGCTATGGAGAGCTAGAAGTTCTACCAACAGATGAAGAAGCACCATAACTAGACAGGTTCCCTTTCACAACATTTCATCAAACCGATTTGATTCAGATTCAACCCGATTCTCCTCACAGAGAAAAAAAGTTCGGACTAAATTTGTGAAAATATGCTCAGCTAAATCACAGACTAATACCTTTATAGGTTGCCAGGGTTACAAGTTCATCACATGGCTGGGAATGTTTTTATCACGATAATAGGGGTTGAGAGAGAGAAATTAACCAGATTTATAACAATTGGCGTGCTATTGTATGAGGCTAATGCAGTATAAAATTGGTTAATTGAAGCTAATCTGCCTGCTATTCATCGTCGGTGAAAAGACCTGTGAATAATGCTAACAAACCGATTCGATTTTTTGCTGCGTCAGTGACTAATTGAAAAATTTACCGATCCTGAATTATCTTACTCATTTGACCTCAGCCCATTTGCCATTTAGTGCGCATTACTTTAATGATTTGCACCACCATTGTACTGGTTGCTACTTTTAGACATTTATTAATACTCGTTCCAACCTAGTTCCAGCATGTATCATTGGTTGTATTGCTATCAATGATTACAATATTATAATACTTAACTTGATTACACCGAGCATTATATTTGGGGAGAGCAGGTCATTTTTACATATAAAATCGCTCGCGAAAAATGAGTGCGATTTGTGTGTTGCTTTGGTCCATTTAGTTAGGTACCACAACAGAAACTAACGCTGTTGCTATATGGGGCATTGGCTATCTCTGATCCAGCCGACATAAAAATGACTCTTTTTATTGTTCTGAGCCTTTGTAAAATTAAAGGGATACGGAAAAGTAAAACACAAAGCTAAGTGATACGTCCAACATACTGTGGACAATTCAAGTTGTAGTTAGTTACGTCAGGCCACTCCCATCCCTTCCACCGTAAAACCCCCCACACCTTTTGCCCTGCCAGTAAATAAAGTTTAAAATAATCCCAGGGCCTTTTCCCTACCATGTTTACACATATTTTCCCGAAATTTGGGTACTGGCTATCTCGACCATTTATAGACCCCGTATCCAGGTCAGTAACCTGGGTCATTCCGGAAAACTGGCTGATTTAGATAGCTTGGGACCTAGAGGACTAGATACCCACCTTTAGAAGTTGAATACTGAGGATGGAATGCCTAGGAGCAGAGACAAAGGAAGTGAAGGACAATATAAAGAGTGGACATTTTCCATGACTCTAGAAAGAGCGAGAAAGCAGCCCAAAGCTGTTTTGACAGGTGCTCACCTTATCATTGGCTTGTATGATTTACTCAAATTGTATTGTATAATTTGATTGATGCATTGTTTCTATTATTATGTGTGTTCCACCTTTTATCCTATAAAATGAGCTGTTGTGCTGCTTTACAAGCATACATCTTGTGGATTGCGTTTAAGTACTATTATGTATTGCAAAATAAAATTGGTTAATAAAGTATTTTTTCGAGTAAACTCTGATGTAGTGTTTGGGTCGTGGACCTGTGGAGTTGCTAAAGTCTATTCGGAATAGACCATGAAGTGTTGGAGAATATGAGAGTGGACGCCTTTGTGTCAGTAGGAGAGGACACAAATCTGCTACAATACTGGCATACATCCATGGGAAACATTGCAGTTGAGTTACTCAAGCCTACATATCCCAGTAATGAACAAATGATGCTCTACAGTCCCTGTCAACTGCATCAATTGATGGGTTTTTTTTTCCAACCATATCACAACTGATGCAACTTGAAATGGTAGGCTAGCTTTTATTATCTACAGTAAACTCATTGGGGCATTGCAGTTTTAGTGTCAGTCTCACATACTTGATGAGCCAATAACTTGTGACTCTTACATACTGTTGTATAGCTTGGGAGAAATTTTACCATAACAACAATGTCATCAGCTTTTAACCTTATAATGCGCAGACCAAACACAAATATATAATTTCAGGTGGTTGGTATTGTGTGCGATGGATAATTTGTCGGCTTGAACAAGTTTTCATGTAATTAATTGTCTGGTGTCTTGTGTAACCAATCATATTTGACCGCAGTGTTTCTCATCAATTATATTTATTGTAATTATACTTCTAAATCAGCTCATGCTAACACCATGTTACATGTATCGTGGTGACATGTTCATATACTTTGTTTGCTTTGTACATTAACCATTTCATCAAGTTACATTTGGTTTCATAATTGCTATTTTTTAAAATATTTCAACTTTTTACAAGCTATCAACATCCTCAGTCGATATCATGTTTATTTACAATTGCTATGTATTATCTAAGTAATTTTGCACTGTTTTTACATCCGCTGAGATATGTAATTATTGAGAGTTTCAAAATGAAGAAAGTGTAAGAGTTACATTGCCGTGTACATTAGTTTGCTTGGCTGGTCGAAGCTAGAAACATTGAACATCTAAGTGAGTGTCATGGTACTCAGTCTCTGTGCACAAAATAAAAAGGGCACATTATGTCTGACAAAGTTGACAGATTTGTCAACAGCAAACTGTTAGTGAAAATGTAAGTTAAAAACCAAGTTGTGCTGCTCTGAAGCTTCTTCTACATTGTTAGCCTTACGTGTATAACACTTTTGATTGAATACCACAACGGGTGTCACAATTTGAACTGACTGCCAGAATGCTTGCCTTTTTAATTAAATAACTCAATGATGTATGCGCTATGGCATGTGCCCTGCCTGGCTATGGGTTTAGCTCAAGATGTAGATTAAGCTCTCAAAAATTAGTTTTTGTGTTCAGTATGTCTTTCACAGTTTCACAAAGATTATAAAAAAATTAAATATTGCTGTTACTTCTAAGCCGAAAAAAAAATTGGATAAACATCTTTCTAGAAAAGTGAAAAGAGTTTTTTGGATCGATATCAAATTATTCAGTTGATAATCAACTGAATAATTTCAACACACAATGCAACAAATAGCATCACACTAGCAATGGAGGATGAACCAACCCTGTTCAGAAGAATTTAAATAACTTTCTAGATCCAATTTGTCAGGATTTGTTTCAGTCAAGTCCATATCTCCAGCTACAAAAGTCATGCACCAGCGGTGAGGGTGGATCAAGTGATTGTATATATGGCTTTGTGCCAAATGGTAAAGCAAGCAATAAAATAAGTATAGTGTGGGGCTTGTGCTATATAAGTCAGGAGTTTTCAGCAACACATAGAAAACTATGATAGAACAACTTCAGGTAACAAAACAGTTTCCATCATCACAACAAAATGTGATAGAACCACGAAAAATGGGTAGAGCTAACTTAAAACTAGCTCTTTTAACTGTGTCAAATATGTATCAATATGATAGTTGGTTGTCTAATGATGTAAAAGTTTTAATAAATATAACTACGCCCATTATCATTACATATTTAATACACATGTTTTACCAAACAGTAGAAAATATACATACTTATACATACATTATTACTTATCCCACATGTAGTCCTCACTCTAGCGCTTGTGAGTGTAAAGTGCGTATTAATACTAGGCTGATCTATACTACCCAGCTACTAACCACTGAGCTGAAACGTATTTATGCTACACAAATACTAACCACTGAACTGGAACTATTTATACTAGATGCAGTTTAATGGCTGATCAAAAGGCCACTACGCTACTACCACCCTACGCTAGGCTAAGTTAGCAGGGGCCAGTATATGTGGAGGCTCAGAGGTGACTAATGCGTATCTAATTTTCTATTTAAATACACCCCTCAACGATTCCCTATAACAGGCCTCCGTTACAGTTCAGTGGTTAGTATTTGTGTAGTATAGAACAGCCTAGTAATAATACACACTTCACACTCACAAGTGCTAGAGTGAGGACTACATGTGGGATAAGTACTAGTGTATGTATAAGTATATATATTGTATACTGCTTGGTAATACATGTGTATTAAATATGTAATGATAATGGAAGTAGTTGTTATTTATTGTAACTCTTACATCATTAGACAACTCTATTACGTTGACACATATTTGACATAGTTAAAAGAGCTAGTTTAAGTTAGCTCTACCCATTTTTCGTGGTTCATTCACATTTCGTTGCGATTATGAAAACTGTTTCCTATGTGTCGCGGAAAACTAGTGACTTATATAGTACAAGTCAGACACCATACTTACTTTATTGCTTGCTTTAGCATTTGGCACAAAGCCATATATATAAATACTTGATCCACCCTCACCGCTGGTGCATAACTTTTGTAGCTGGAGAAATGGACTTGACCGCAACAAATCCTGACAAATTTGACCTAGAAAGTTCTGTGTTAAATTCTTCTGAACAGGGTTTGTCTGTCGTCCATCACCACGGTGATGCTATTTGTTGCATTGCGTGTTGAAATTATTCAGTTGATATCGATCCAAAAAACTCTCTTCACTTTTCTAGAAAGATATTTATCCAATTTTTTTCTTTGGCTTTGAAGTAACAGCAAAATTTAATTTTTTTATCGTCTTTGTGAAACTGTGAGAGACTAATTTTTGAGAGCTTAATCTACATCTTGAGCTAAACCCATAGCCAGGCAGGGCACGTGCCATAGCGCATACATCATTGAGTTATTTAATCAAAAAGGCAAGCATTCTGGCAGTCAGTTCAAATTGTGAGGCCGTTGTGGTAGTCAATCAAAAGTGTTATACACGTAAAGCTAACGATGTAGGAGAAGCTTCAGAGCAGCACAACTTGGTTTTTAACTTACATTTTTACTAACAGTTCGCTGTGGAGAAATCTGCCAACTCTGTCAAACACTCTGTGTTCTTTTATTTGTGCAGATGAACTGAGTACCATGACACTCACTTAGATGTTCAATGTTTCTAGCTTCGACCAGCCAAGCAAACTAATGTACACGGCAATGTAACTCATACACTTTCTTCATTTTGAAGGTTTCAATAGTTACATATCTGGGCAGGTGTAAAATTAGTCCAAATTTACTTAGATAACACGTAGCAGTTGTGAGTAAACATGATATCGACTGAGGATGTTGATAGCTTGTAAAAAGTTGAAATATTTTAAAAAATAGCAATTATGAAACCAAATGTAACTTGATGAAATGGTTAATGTACAAAGCAAACAAAGTATATGAACATGTCACCACGATACATGTAACATGGTGTTAGCATGAGCTGATTTAGAAGTATAATTACAATAAATATAATTGATGAGAAACACTGCGGTCAAATATGATTGGTTACACAAGACACCAGACAATTAATTACATGAAAACTTGTTCAAGCCGACAAATTATCCATCGCACACAATACCAACCACCTGAAATTATATACTTGTTTTCGGTCTGCGTATTGTAGGACTGGAAGCTGATGACATTGTTGTTATGGTCAAATTTCTCCCATGCTATACAACAGTATGTAAGAGTCATGAGTTATTGACTCATCAAGCATGTGAGGCTAAAGCCCTGAGCACACTATAGCGTTTTTCAGTTGCGCCACGTCAAGCGTGAAGCATTAGCGCTTAGCAGATGTGAGCACACTATTGCGCTAGTACAAAGTGTTGGCCTGCGCTAGTATTAGTAATAAGCCAATCACAGTCGACGATCTGGCCTGCACTGAGGTTACAGGAAATCACTAGTTACTGGAGTGATTGTTGTAAATAACCCATTATACCTATTGAATATATACTTTTAATGTTAGACAAACTTGTTTTTTTTAAACTAAATATTTAGTAGCACCATTTAAACATCATGCCAACTCACTCCAAGCTTGACTGTGATAGAAAGAGATTAAAGTTAGTTGCTTTAGGCTATTTGTACTGGTAAAGAATGAAGGATAATAAAAATAATGATCAACAACAGAAAAAAAGAAGATATTGGGTGCATCCTCTCAATCATACCTGACCTATGCAAGGAGCATGGAGCACATGCATGGCTTTGATGAGAGAAAAATTTCCACAAAGACATAGAGAAGCATTTAGGATGGATGTAGAAACATTTAGTGAGCTTTTAGGTTACATAGTTGATGCTATCAAAAAGCGAGATACCTTCTTTAGAAGTGCCATTTCACCAGAGCAAAGATTGGGAGTTAAATTGTATTATTTGGCCATAGGTGACTCATTTAAAACTTTAGCGTTGTTATTTAGATTAGGATGCTCAACAGTGAGAGCAATTGTATTTGAAACATGCAATGCTTTATGGGAATTTTGGAGGCGTGTTCACTTGAAGACACCAAACAGCAAGGAAGAGTGGAAAAGAATTTCTGAAGAGTTTGAGGCCGTGTGGAATTTAGTTGTGTATGTTAACGGCCCTGGAGCAGTTGCATGGCAAGATGTTTGGGTTCGCCGAACAAACTAACTGATTTTTATTTACATTATGATTACAATTCATTTTTAGCTTACATAGAATCGCATTACAATATATAATAAACTTTTTTTATTGCCACTGTTTGGGCTACACATCAACTCCTATTTACAGTTCAGTGTATGTGACAGAAGAGTTGGAGTTGTCTACACTTTTTTTAGTTGAGTGAAAAATTTCTTCTGATGAAAATCTAGCATTAAATGTAACATCTCTAATGGCTCTTATAGTAATTGCACGTTTGAATGGGTCAGTTATTGTACGCAGATCATGGGACACCTCCCTACCAATCCTAGAGCATTCATCTTCCTCCTTGCTACATGATGCAAGCTCTTTTACTAAAAGTGCTTCAAATTCATCAGATTTTGTGGGTACAATATTCGATAAGCGTTGGTCTTTTTTCTGTGGTTCAGTTGGTGTAAGATTGTCTTTTTTGATTAGATCAAGTGTTATGGGGTTGGTGGGCTGTCTGTTATTAGAATTGGTGCGTCATCTTGCACATCGGCAAGATCTTCCTTGTCTAGACTGGACATTGATGGCTTCGGGGTCACTACAAGGTTGCTTGTGGTATTGGTTCTGGCTAAATATGGAACTATCCACTGCATTTGGTTCCACTGCCTCCAGCTTGGTGTTGGGTTGGCACCAGCTCCAGAATGGTTCTTTTTAGCATACTCAATTGTTTTTCGGACGAAGGTGTCTCTCAGATATTTCCACTTCTTTTTAACCACATATGCTACAATAAAAAATTACTTTTTGGTACCTTATAAAATATTTTAGTTTGATTGATTCCAAAGAATCCTCGCCACGGGTTTACTTGCTTTAAAAATACATTTCTCACTTACCACAGTCACTTTTGTTGTCAAGGAGATGACTGCCAATCTCTTGCCAACAGTTGTACTTCATTTTTATGGTTTGTAGATCTTATATTGTAGAGGCAATCTTTTTCTCTTACTAGATTTATTAATACTTCTTCATTACATTCACAAGTTTCAAGTTTTGTATTGGCATTGTTTGGATTCATGACTGTTATTGTATTGACAGTAGCAGGCAATGATACTGATTCTCAACCTCATCTGCTGGTTTGTTTACATTTTTCGGTCATTGACATTTTACATTTGACCAATGGGATTACAGCGCATACGCAACCAACCCATCTGTAGTGGATGCGAAGCGTAGGCCTATTGCGTCAGCGCGTTTGTCAAGCGCGACCAGTGAAGCGTTACTAACGCGCTGACGCAATAGGCCTACGCTTCGCATCCACTACAGATGGGTTGGTTGCGTATGCGCTGTAATCCCATTGGTCAAATGTAAAATGTCAATGACCGAAAAATGTAAACAAACCAGCAGATGATGTTGAGAATCAGTATCATTGCCTGCTACTGTCAATACAATAACAGTCATGAATCCAAACAATGCCAATACAAAACTTGAAACTTGTGAATGTAATGAAGAAGTATTAATAAATCTAGTAAGAGAAAAAGATTGCCTCTACAATATAAGATCTAGAAACCATAAAAATGAAGTACAACTGTTGGCAAGAGATTGGCAGTCATCTCCTTGACAACAAAAGTGACTGTGGTAAGTGAGAAATGTGTTTTTAAAGCAAGTAAACCCATGGCGAGGATTCTTTGGAATCAATCAAACTAAAATATTTTATAAGGTACCAAAACGTAATTTTTTATTGTAGCATATGTGGTTAAAAAGAAGTGGAAATATCTCAGAGACACCTTCGTCCGAAAAACAATTGAGTATGCTAAAAAGAACCATTCTGGAGCTGGTGCCAACCCAACACCAAGCTGGAGGCAGTGGAACCAAATGCAGTGGATAGTTCCATATTTAGCCAGAACCAATACCACAAGCAACCTTGTAGTGACCCCGAAGCCATCAATGTCCAGTCTAGACAAGGAAGATCTTGCCGATGTGCAAGATGACGCACCAATTCTAATAACAGACAGCCTACCAACCCCATAACACTTGATCTAATCAAAAAAGAAAATCTTACACCAACTGAACCACAGAAAAAAGGCCAACGCTTATCGAATATTGTACCCACAAAATCTGATGAATTTGAAGCACTTTTAGTAAAAGAGCTTGCATCATGTAGCAAGGAGGAAGATGAATGCTCTAGGATTGGTAGGGAGGTGTCCCATGATCTGCGTACAATAACTGACCCATTCAAACGTGCAATTACTATAAGAGCCATTAGAGATGTTATATTTAATGCTAGATTTTCATCAGAAGAAATTTTTCACTCAACTAAAAAAAGTGTAGACAACTCCAACTCTTCTGTCACATACACTGAACTGTAAATAGGAGTTGATGTGTAGCCCAAACAGTGGCAATAAAAAAAGTTTATTATATATTGTAATGCGATTCTATGTAAGCTAAAAACGAATTGTAATCATAATGTAAATAAAAATCAGTTAGTTTGTTCGGCGAACCCAAACATCTTGCCATGCAACTGCTCCAGGGCCGTTAACATACACAACTAAATTCCACACGGCCTCAAACTCTTCAGAAATTCTTTTCCACTCTTCCTTGCTGTTTGGTGTCTTCAAGTGAACACGCCTCTCAAATTCCCATAAAGCATTGCATGTTTCAAATACAATTGCTCTCACTGTTGAGCATCCTAATCTAAATAACAACGCTAAAGTTTTAAATGAGTCACCTATGGCCAAATAATACAATTTAACTCCCAATCTTTGCTCTGGTGAAATGGCACTTCTAAAGAAGGTATCTCGCTTTTTGATAGCATCAACTATGTAACCTAAAAGCTCACTAAATGTTTCTACATCCATCCTAAATGCTTCTCTATGTCTTTGTGGAAATTTTTCTCTCATCAAAGCCATGCATGTGCTCCATGCTCCTTGCCTAGGTCTGGTATGATTGAGAGGATGCACCCAATATCTTCTTTTTTTCTGTTGTTGATCATTATTTTTATTATCCTTCATTCTTTTCCAGTACAAATAGCCTAAAGCAACTAACTTTAATCTCTTTCTGTCACAGTCAAGCTTGGAGTGAGTTGGCATGATGTTTAAATGGTGCTACTAAATATTTAGTTTAAAAAAAACAAGTTTGTCTAACATTAAAAGTATATATTCAATAGGTATAATGGGTTATTTACAACAATCACTCCAGTAACTAGTGATTTCCTGTAACCTCAGTGCAGGCCAGATCGTCGACTGTGATTGGCTTATTACTAATACTAGCGCAGGCCAACACTTTGTACTAGCGCAATAGTGTGCTCACATCTGCTAAGCGCTAATGCTTCACGCTTGACGTGGCGCAACTGAAAAACGCTATAGTGTGCTCAAGGCTTCACACTAAAACTGCAATGCCCCAATGAGTTTACTGTAGATAATGAAAACTAGCCTAGCATTTCAAGTTGCATCAGTTGTGATATACTTGGAAAAAAAACTCAAAAATTGATGCAATTCATAGGGACTGTAGTGCATCATTTGTTGATTACTGGGATATCTAGGCTTGAGTAACTCAACTGCAATGTTTCCCATGGATGTAGACTTGTATTGTAGTAGATTTGTGTCCTCTCTACCGACACAAAGGCTTCCCTTCTCCAACTTCTCCAACACTTCATGGTCTATCCCAAATAGACGTTAGCAACTCCACGGGGTCCACGACTCAGGCACACTACAACAAAATTACACAAATGAATCATTTATTATCCAATTCTATTTAGCAATACTGTGGCGAATTTTTATGACCGCTATTTTTGCGCAAGGTCCCCCTGACAACTGCTGGGTGTCAGGCACGTCTAAACTGAGTCTGGCACAGCCAGAACACAAGCAAGTAAGCCGGTAGAAACACTACCGGCCCTGCAGCATTCGCTACCGGCCCTGCAGCATTCGCTACCGGCCCTGCAGCACACACTGCCGGCCCTGCAGCATGCACTACCGGCCCTGCAGTGTCACTACCTGCCCTATACCGGGTCGGTGAGGAAAGAAGGGCTATAGCCTGAGAGCCAAAAATGATACAGAAGAAGCAGGAGCCCGACTTTGCAGCTTAGTTATCCTCATGCAGACCAAAGACAAGGACCACAAGCCATAAGAGCCAGGAACTAGAGCTAACTATTACACCATCATGAATCAGCAATATTAACTGATAAGCTCCGCCCTTCACTACTGGGCGCCTTGTGTATTTAACCTCATATTAGCCTATGATGCATTGTATTATTTATATATCATATTTTGATTAGTGCAATTACTTCCTGCTACTTTTGATTTGTTGCCTCCTTATTTGGGCCTATGTTTTCCCCTGCTCTGCCTATAAAAGTCAGAACACTTTTCAATATTCTTTGAACTGTATTGGGATTCTGCTTGTGGTTGTACCAAGTAGCATAATACTTTACCGTTGTTATAGCTTGCTGGGTTGTGCTTGTATAAAACACTTTGACATACTCATTGAGACATTGAGTTGTGGGTTTGAGCCGTGGGCTCCGAATACGGTTGTGGAGTTGATATACTCCTCCGTTTGGAAGTTGACCTCTGGAGTGAGGTGTTGTTGATGGACGTTTGGTCGGCCCCCAAAATCCACTACAATACATCATGGTACATAAACACAATCCACGAGACTTCTGATTGTAAAGCAGCACAAGGGCTCCTTTTATAGAAGAAAAAGAGGAATATTCACCCCGTTATTAGCGGTGAACCAATCACACATAATAATAGAAGCAATGCATCAATCAAAACACACAATACAATTTGGTTAAATAAATCCAGCCAATGATGAGGTGAGTACATGGCAAAAAAGTTTTGGACTCCTTTCCCGCTTTTTCTAGAGTCATGGAAAGTTTTCACTTCTTATATGGTCCTTCAGGTCCTTGATCTCTGCTTCTAGGCTTTAAATCTTCAGCATTCTACTTCTAATAGTGGGTACCCAGTCCTCTAGGTCCCAGGCTATCTCAATCACTGACCCGGTGTGACCCATGGTAGGTGCTATATAACTATATACATGGGTACAGGATCATGGTAGCCGGTATCCAAATTTCGGGGAAATATGTGTCCATACCGCAGGGGAAACGCTCCGGGATTACCTTTAGCTTTTATTACTGACAGGGCTAGGGGTTTAGAGGAGTTTTAGCGAGGGAGGGGGGGGGGTGGTTAGGGGCCTGACTTAACCAAAGTACGATGCAAATCTCTCACAGTACGTTGGGCGTATTACTTGGCTTTGCGTTTTACCTTTTCATATCCCTTAATTTTACAAAAGCACTGAACAATGAAAGGATTCCTCCACACTGTGAAGGTTTTCTGTTGTTATTATGTTTCCTTTATCGACACCTGCTAGAGAGAAGTACACCATGCATGAGAATCTGACAACTTAAACAAGTTCATCTTATCAGCTGCACTGAGAGATGCATGGTAGCAACTGTATCAGTAGCACCGGGTCGGATTCATTACCGCGTCGGGTAGGAATGGCTCGTTGATTCTACCTACACGTGTATGGAGATGCGCCGCTGCTCAACTAAACAACGAAGAACAACCAGTAATCCAGCAACCTGCCAAACGCATTACGACAAGTTGAAATTGTAACGTGTTTTATAAACAAAATACAAAAGCTTGCACAGGAGGTGACTCCCTGACCCAGCGCCCAGTTGAGTTCTAATGCAAGAACGCAAATGCTCCGAAGCAGGTGTGCCCAGTGGACACAAAATCTCCTAAATTATTCTAAGTAGGCGTGGTTACACGTAATAGTTAAAAGCACCTACTCCGATTGGTTAAATGACAACTGGCGAAACAAAGATAATCATGACGTATAACAAATACAGGCAAGAACATCTGAACTAATTATTACTATAATATAAAGCACATGATGTCATGGAAAAATGCGAACAGCCCATAAAAGTACAGGTGGCTTGGCCCATCTACAACCGGTTGTAAGGCTTGGCTCATCTAATAGACGTAGTGTTTGACTTGTCTATGTGAGGCTAGAGCTTTTGACTGGACAGGCTCATGCTTGTCTTGTTGGTACACCCCAAGATGCATTGTAGATGAATGACACTCTAGTGCTTGGCTAGTCTGTATACTTTATGATAAATGAATGAAAGTCCACGCGTAGATGTCTATTACAAAATATAGGCTTGATCAGAGGTATCTAATGCCCCATATAGCAACAGCAATGATTTCTACTATGGTTCCAAACTAAATACAGCAAAGCAGCACGCAAATCGCATCCACTTTTGGCAAGCTATTTTATATGTGAGAATGACTTGCTCATCGCGAGTATAATGCTTGGTGTAATCAAGTGAGGTATCCTAATATATGTAATGATTGATAGCACTACAACCAATGATACATGCTGAAACTAGGCTGGAGCAAGTAGTAATATGTGGTTAAAAGTATCAACAAGTACAATGGCGGTGCAAATCATTAAAGTAATGAGCACCAAGTGGCAAATGGGTTGAAGTGAAATGGATAAGAATACTCTTGGGTAGAGATGCTCCAATTAAGATTCACTGAATCGGAATCGACAAATTTTTCAACTAATCACTGAATCAACAAAAAATCGGAATCGGTGTGCTAGCATTGATTACAGGTCTTTTCACCAACAGTGAATAGCGGCAGATTAGCTTCAATTACTCTTTTTTACTGCATTGGCCATATACATTAACATGCAAATTAGTACCAATCTGCTTAACTTATTTCTCTCAAACCCTATTATGATGAGGAAAATATAACTGTCCATGTAACGAACTTGCAATCCTGAAAACTATAAAAAGATTGATCTGTGATTCATCTGTATTTAAGTGAATAAGTACGCTGAGAATATTGTTACAAAATTATTCCGAATTTTTTGAAATTAATTGGTTTGAAGCCAAATCGTGTCGGTTTGATAAAAATTCTGTGAATGGGAACATGTCTAATTGAGGTGCTTCTCCATCTGTTGGTAGGATATCCTGAAGTTTTGTAGTCTGGCCCTGCATAGCTCAATAGCGGCCCTGTGAGGGTCAATAGCAGCCCGGCCTCTGTCAGTGCCTGGCCTGCATGTCACTACCGATATACAGTACTAGTGACATGAACAACCAGTCGCCTGTCCATAGTGCAATGCAGCACCGAAGGGTGTCTCTGAGCTGTAGAGACAACTTCTACTCAAGTAGGCGCCTGTAGACACAAGTTTCTACAGATTTTAGTTTAGTCAAATTTACCACCGTATTTACACATTGGCACAGAGAACCATGTTGTATACACAAGTGTATTTTAGTTGCAGAAGGATGTAAGTTTATCTGGTTTGTGACTTGTTTTGTGTCATTGCTAAAGTTTGCTTATAATACACAAACTTGTAAAACTGCTGGTACTGGAGTATTTGTATATTCAATGTAGAATCTGAGATGGCAAAGATAGAACCAGTGGCTACAGGTATTGGCGAATGTTATTATCCACAAGGTAAGAAACAAGCACAATAGAACATGAGGTGCAGTGTTCTACTACCATCAAGTAACC
Organism: Cryptosula pallasiana; assembly: GCA_945261195.1. Lineage (NCBI taxonomy): Eukaryota > Metazoa > Bryozoa > Gymnolaemata > Cheilostomatida > Cryptosulidae > Cryptosula > Cryptosula pallasiana. Next base: position 8,850,102 of record OX183139.1, read on the forward strand.
GTTTGATCAGACATTGAGAACAACCAGATATGTTACTTTATTCTGTTAAATCTAATTATAGATGTAGAAGTTGAGGTTGAAGCTGATGGAGAGACAACAAATGAAGGTAAGACTTTACTGAATTATTTACTTTGAACACCAAAAAACAAGGGTTATGCATGTTTAATTGATTATTGGTTCTGTAGATATGTTAATCACTGACTTTTGATAGAAGCCTAGCAGGGAAAAATTGATACAAAAATTTATGAACAGTTGCCGAATAATAACAAAATACTGCTTGTTGATTACTTTGACGAAATAAAACTAGATTGTCTCTTGATAAAATCAGTTTTAAGTTGAATCTCCGTTTAGTTGTGGTATTTAAAGATTTGATATTGGGACACATTTTTCATGCCGAACTCCTTTGTATCTTTCTCATTTTCCCTTCTCTTTCCCATTATTTATACCATCTCAACTCCGTTCTATGTCCACCTACGCCCCTATACTTCCCCAACCTCTTACACTTCTTGTACTGCTATTAATCCTCAAACCCTCTTTTGTGACCTTTTTCACATCATTAAAATTTTTTACTAAAGCAGCTCATAGGTGAAGTAATCATAATCAATATACTTTTGCTGTTTCTTATTAACAAAAAATCATTGGAGAAGTAAAAAATATATTTTAGTAAAGAAGTAATAAAAACTTGGCTTGGATCGTGTTTGATTAAACTTTTTTTTAATGCCCTTTTAAAATAAAGTTGACTTAATTTTTTCTCAAAGCATTGTAACGAATTAGTGATATGTGAAATCGTTTACTTGCGTCATTTTAACAATTTTCACTATACAGCATGCACTGAGCCTCAATGATTGTTGAACAGTGTCTACTTCACACAGGGTGCAAAGCCTTTCAGAGCCCTCCAAATGTTCTAAACTGAACATGTTCGAAATGCAAAAGTTTATAACGGGTTGCAACATGCTCATGGCTTTACCTTGGTGGCCTGAACTAGTAAAAACTTCGCATTGGGGATTGCTGAAACCAGAATGTGGGAAACAATTATTAAAAAGAGAATAAATTTTCATTTGTATCATTGATATGTATTTGTTTTATCTTTATTGCAATCCACTCGAGATATTGCTACCGACCCCTTTGCAATAGGTAAACTGTGAGAAATAATATTTAATTAACTCATTGTAAGGATCCATACATCCCACGGATACATTTATTGAATAACATAGTAAAGGTTTAGTGCTTAACTACTCAAGTAAGTTAATTGAGAACAAAATCGCTCATTATATCAGATTGACTAAATTGTTGAGTGCGCAGTATGCAAAGTTTCTAATAAGCACTTAGGGGAATGCGGGTAAGGTAAACCATTTCTTCTTAAAATGGGAGTAACTTGAGATTAAATGGCTGTGGGGCCCTGAAAATTGGTTATGATATATTTTTTTTATGTTTGTTCTGATATCACAGAGTTTAATTTCGGTCCTCAGCACAGGTTAGTGACTGGATGCCATTAATGACAAGACCTTCAGTGGCTCATGTTGCCCCACCACCGGGGTGACATGAGCCACCCATCATTTTCATTGGGGGTAAGGTGAGCCACAACAAATAATGCAACAGTGTTGGTAAATCTGAGAACTAACTTTTAATTCATTAAAAACAAAGTATACAGAAGTTAAATATTTCACGGTAATTATGAAACAAGAATGTCAGCCGTAGCATAAAGTGTCTTTTCAAAGTTATCTTAGACTGGCTCCGTATGGTAATAGGTCAACTGTGAATGAAATTCGATTTCGCACTCTATGAGTGCTGCCTGATTGAATGGGATCACCAAGGACAAGCACTATTGAGTCGAACTCAATATCATGAATCTCCTCATTTTCAGGATTTACAAAAGCTATACTAGAAAGCCTGGTGTCCTCTACTCTGCGCATAAATTTTACTCTGATAACATCAGCCTCGTTCTTGATTACCATACCAGGATAATATAGCGTCTGTCTCCCTGTCGTATATTTACTAGCGCATGTGTATTTACATGTATGCTCTCTTGGCTATGCACCACAGGTGGTTCTGCATCTACATCAGGGCTGTCCTCGTCTCAGGCCAGCAACTCTTCTGCAAGCTCTTCTTCATCGGAAGATTCTGCTGGTTCTATTTGTTTCTTTTTCGACTTATTGGTGACTGATACTCTTGACGTTGATTTACGCTTAAGATTTCTCTCTGCAACCTCGGTCTCGATTCTGTTCTTCTCAGGTGTATTAGTGAGTACTGCAGATTTTATTTTGCGACGCGTTTGCTCATTTTTTTTTAGGTGCGGCTGGTCGACGGACCTGGTTGGTGGGTAGGAGTGAGCACGTTGGGATCAGCCAGTGTGGGACCCTCTGTGTCATTTTCGAGAGGTCTGTCTGTTACAGTTGATGGCAGAAACTCCTCATCCCCAAATGTATCTGAATTGATTGGATAAATACCGGTTGATACAAAGGCCGAGATAATACTTGTGGTAGTCATAGCTTTCGAGAATGCGATACCACCCAGATTCCAAACTTCATATACGATGACCAATCTGGTGGGATTCATTCTCATAAAGTCGTCAGTGTGGCAGCATTGAAAAAGGTTTTCAGCGGGCCATATATTGCTCTACTCAATGGTTGAAGTCGATGTGAGCAATGGGGAGGCGGGGTGAGAAGTACAATACCCGATGCCTAACAGAGGTTGACTGCATCCAGTGATATATGCAAACTGTGATTATCTACTATCAGGAGCACAGGTTGTTGGGTGGTGCATTTCGTACTCTCAATGAAGAAGGGAAGGTACTGAGAGACAAATAGCTCTGACGTCATGTAACCACTCAAGTTGGCACAGGCCTTAGCACCAGGCGGTGCACCATTTAGAAAGCTGTCCTTCATCCTCACATGTGGAAATATGTAAAAGGGTTGAATGTCAGAACCAGCTGCATTGATTGCACAGCACAGGGTTGTAAGTTCTCCTTGTTCCTGACTGGTTGTGGCCCCAACTCGCTTGTTTCCTGTTGTGCTTACTACCTTAGAAGGTTTTTGAACCGTGGTGATACCAGTTTCATCTAGGTTACAAATCTCCTGCGGGCCAAATTTGTATCTAAAAGCCAAAAATGAGAGAAAGTTAGAAGGCCCAAATTTCATTACTTCATTCACTTCACGAGAGACGATGATTACAGCTGTTCAAAACACTACGTAAATAGATATGTAGATGCCCATCGGTATTTCGGTATGATACACCCTTCATAGCCCACTAAGAATTGCTTACAAATAAATGCAAATATAATTACTTCACAGTCACTAAAATGAAATGGATGTCAGCCTGCACACCTGTCCATAACCTCGTGTAGATTGTCAAAAAACTTTCCCACAGCTTGGCGATTGAATCCGGCTTGGCGGACAATGGATGTGGCCTCCGGTACCCAAACAGACAGTCCATTACGCTTCATGTTTTGTACACCATACTCATAGGCGAGCTTGCACACTTGGGTGGTAGACAACCTGTAAAATCGGTTGTCTAGATCTCTTATATGAGTGGCCAGTTGCTGCTCCTGCTCTTTAGAGAATATGGCATTTCTTTCTTTTAGGACTTCAAACCCTCTTGAGCCCCCTCCCCCCCCCCCTCCCTCTTTATGTAGCGGGAGAGGGTCATCCTATCAACCTGGTGGTTCTTGGCTGCATCGTGTACGGAACAACCACTCTGTACAGCGGCGGCTGCAGAGGCCAGGTGGCAAGCATCAGGTGGAATTGTTTTTCGCTTGTATTTACGCACCGTCCTATCAATGATCCAATGTAAAAATTATAAAATATATGACACAATTAATCCATGTGGGCCATGCGTTACATCTAAAACTTGTTTCTGAGGTGATGGGGTAAGGTGAGCCATGGCTCACTTTGCCCCAAGCCAGTTGGCTCACCTTACCCCAAAGGATCTTTTTAGTGAAAATGGATAATAGTGAGAAACTTTGAAATCGAATCATAAAAATATTTTCCAAGTGTAACTGCATGACATCAAACTTTATTTTGATCCTATTGGGTATTCGAATGTCGTGAGTATGGTACTTTTTAGGCTACAAAATTATCATGAGAAAAAATTAATTTTTACTGTAAAAATTGATGATTTAAGGATAAAATTTTTACCTTTTGTTTTTTCTTTATCCTTGTCTGCTCAAAATGGCCGCCTATGGTCACATGAACATTGTCAGAGAAAGCAACTCTCAATGACAAATAGATAGGAAAAAAATAAGGGTGTAACACTTTACTCCATGGCTCATTTTACCCCGCCATCCCCTACATCTGAATACAGCTATTGCTCAACAGAGAGCACGAATAATAATAGATAATACCAAAGAGTGATTATTTGTGAGAGATAATTGTTTAATAAAGAAGAATAATTTTGTTGTCAATTTGACATAATATTTGTTTATAGCTATCAAACATAAGCTATAGCGATGTTGTTACGAGAAGGACATGGTTAACACTGTTTTCAATTTGTGATAAATCAATTTTACATCAAATTCAAAATTTATAGGCTCATTTGAAAGCACTAACTGCCAAAAAATGTGAAATCAACAACGCCATTTTCTTTTTAATGCTGACTAACATAAGAAATAATCTAAAACAAACTTTTAAGTTCTACTTTGACATATAGTTTCCAGCTCACTTTTGACCACCGCTGGAAGAGAGCCTTATATAAAACTCTCTGCACCCAACGAGCCCGACTCTTCCTAGTAGACTCAGGTCCCATCGCTAGTCAAGTGGAATGTCCCTTCCTGTTCTTCTAAAGGCTATCCTGTCCTGCTTGCAGAGCAATGAAAAGGCTGGCACCCCAGCCAGCAGCACATCAAGCCAACTGACTCACCAGTCAGTAAGCACAATCAACTACTACACAGTTACTGTTCTGCTGCTGCATCAGTGCTACAAATGGCAGTAAGCAGTACGTGCATACTGCAACCCATACTAACTAGTAGTAAAAGGTGGGAACTACTTAATCAACGCCAGCTCACTGCAAGCTAGTGGGCAGCCTATGTAAATCCCTCAAATTATACCTCGCTTTACAACTTGCACATTTACATAATTTTGTACATAAGGATAGCTCATATTGTTATTGTTGTCAGATTGTGTTACGACTAGCTAAGAACTGGTTAGGCACTCACATATTATTATGACATTTTTTATCGTTGCTTTGTACCTATTGCGAGCCTTAGCCAGGCTTCTATAGAGAAACAATCGTTTATAACTTCAGCAAGTTGTCTTGTTGTCTTGACAAACGCCAAACTAATACTAGCTAGAGATCTTCCGTTCGGGACTTTTCATCACCATCTTCAGTGCTTGCAGTTGAGAGAAATATGGATGCTTCTTGAGTGAAGTACTCTACGATTGTGTGGGTAAAGGTCTAGGTATGAATCCTTGAAGTACAGAAAATTATTTCTTGAAAGCAACTGTATTACAGGTGTACTGCAGTATGATTTTGTTTAGTCGGTCACTTGCTAGAGTTTAGATTGCAACACCAAAACCTTTACAACTGCTGGTTACTAAGTATTGTTTTGTTCAATATAGAATCTGAGGTAGTAAAGATGGAACCAGTAGCTACCGGTATTGGTGAAAGCTATTATCCAAAAGGTGAGAAATAAACGCAGTAGAACATGTAATGTTGTATTCTACTATTATGGAGTAAACATGTGGTGAGACACTGAGATCAAGCATTGCTTTTTTATTCAGTTGAATCCATTTACAGATATAGAGGTTGAGGTTCAAGCTGACGGAAAGACAACAAATGCAGGTTAGACTTTATTGCAATGTTTATATTGGAATCCAACGAACACGTTGTTTGCCAGCAGTTGTCAGTTTTAGTAGATTATAATAACAGCTCTCACCCCGAGGCAAATCTTATGGCTTTCACATTAGTGCAGCAAACCATTTTTTATTCGAAAATGTATCCAGATGCGCAAAGTCGTAATTTTATATCCTTTGGCTTTACGACTTCCTTTTGTGAGATTGTTGGAGTCTAAGTGTTGCGCGCTCATTTATGAAACTGGTGGTTATGATGTATTTTCATGTTTAATTTAGAAAATGTGATAGTAAAGATGGAACCAGTGAATAAAGATGTTGGTAAATGTTACCATCCAAAAGGTAAGAAAATACAAGCGATGAAACTTGTAATGCAATATTTTCCTATTGTTGGGTTAAAGTGGTAAGACATTGGTAACCATCAGATATACGGCGAAACCCTCATACCCCAACCTCATAGAAATCAATGATTTTGGTTCATTAAAGGTGATAACAAAGGCCCAAACGTAAGCTTGTTGGAAACCAAAATTAAAAACTGTCATTCGATGAAAAAGTTTCCACTTCATTATTAATTAAATCTGCCCAGAGCTAGAAACTGTGCATGACAAGCCAATCTCACAGTACAGTTGGAGCAGTTGAACACTATGAGTAAAAGCAAGACAAAAAGCTGATGAGTAGATGAAAGCAAAGCCATGGAAAAATTTTTCAATCAAAAATGAAAACTATTTGCTTATGCCCTTAGTAAAGCAACAATCATCTTTCCCAGCAGAATAAGCACTTGATCGTGTTAATGGCCAGAAGTCTCTCTATGCAACACAGACTATTACAGCATTCTCAGCGGGCTGGCATGTCCCCAGGCCCCACATGCTTCATGACCCAGCTAGAGGTGCGCCAGATATAGGTGCTCAGGGACAGAGAGCTTTTTGGGTCTAATTACTAGGAGCCACATCATAAACCTTAGACTATTTCTTAATTAGGTTGGGATATACTTGATTGGTGGAATGATATGGCAATTGGATGTTTCCATGTTTCATATCTCGTCTCCTTACTGCAAAGCTTACATGAGCCCATTATTTTTACAAAAAGCTGCTGAGATACTATCTTTTACCAAAATTTTCCAACTGTCTGAGTTCTTTAATGGAACTCTGGAGTAGCTATCTACCCAGCTGAAATAATACCCAGATAAACGGAGCTATTTTAATCGTTCATTGATTATTGGATCCATATTAAGCACATTACACCGCTCCGAATAAAAACATTTGTGAAACAGCAGAAGACGGCTGAGTACAGCATAATGTTTGGTTGTTTGAGAAAAATGTTGTACAACCTCATCAAAACCCCAGAACTAACGTAAAATTCAAGCAGCAATGTTTTTTACCTTTGTGAACGATTTACTGGAAGTCTTGTTGCTCAGCGATGAGTGTATTTTTGATGAAGTTTATAGAAAGTTATTGTTTACTTTGTGAGAGACTCGTGACGTTAACTGAAGCATTATAGCTGGAATAGGTGATAAATATCTAGATTACGTGCCTCCTGTTTGTTTTTACAGATAAGAGCCCTCCAAGAACGGCAAGTTCTCCTTCACTGTTGATGAGTCAAACCCGCGATGTTAGATGTGCTGATAACCATCAGTTTTCTACAGATAACAAGGCTAGTTTCTTCAAAAAATCTACAAAAACCAAATTTGGCATATTGGATTGTTGATGGAAATATCATTAATCAGTTCCGAAAATAAGTGAAAATACATAATGGTAAGAATCTACAAGTACATCTTCGTTGCAAAGTTAGAACAACTTTTAAATGTCTTTCGCAGATTCATATGAGAACTCACACCAAAGTGAAACCATATGCATGCACTTGGTGTGGCTATAAAACTACGAGAAAGAATCATCTACCAGCTCATATAAGAACTCACACCGAAGTGAAACCATATGCATGCACTCAATGTGACTATAGAACTGCAAAGAATGGTCATCTACAGAGACATACGAGAATTCATACTGGAGAAAAGCCATATGTGTGCAATCAATGCCAATTTAGGACTACAACAAACAGTATCTTAAAGACACATATGAGAACTCACACTGAAGAGAAATCATATGCATGTACTTGGTGTGACTATAAGACTACGAGAAAGAATCATTTACCAGCTCATATAAGAAACCATGCTGGAAAGAAGCCATATGCATGTACTCATTGTAACTATAGGGCTTCAGAAAATAGCAATCTTCGGTTGCACATAAAAATTCATACTGGAGAAAAACCATATTCATGCACTCAATGTGACTATAGAACTATAAAGAATGGTCATCTACAAAGACATATGAGAATTCATACTGGAGAAAAGCCATATGTGTGCGATCAATGCCATTTTAGGACTACAACAAATTGTAGCTTACAAAAACATATCGAAACTCATGCTGAAGAGAAACTATATACCTGCACTCAGTGTCATTTTCGGACTACAACAAATCGTTATCTACAATCTCATATGAAAACTCATACAGAAGAGAAACCGTTTGCATGCACTCGATGTGACTATAGGGCCAGAGCTCAAGGTACTTTACAGAGACATATGAGAACTCACACTGGAGAGAAACCATATGCATGCACTCATTGTGATTATAAAACTGCAACTAATACTGCTCTACTATCTCATGAGAGAGTTCATACTGGAGAGAAACCATATGCATGCACTCAATGTGACTATAGAACCACAATAAGTGGCAATTTACACCGGCATATGAGAACTCACACTGAGGAGAAACCATATGCATGCGCTCAATGCGACTTTACGGCGACAAGGAATAGTAACTTACAAAGACATATGCAAACTCACACAGAAGAAACTTCATAGCCTTGGGCCCACTTTATCGAGAAAGTTAGAATAAGACACCTTTGGCGCAAACATTTCAAAACCAATGGAGGCAAAATCGTATACTGTAAAAGTAGTATATGCTCTCAAAGCATTCGTGAACATCATATTCTCATAGATGTCACCTTAAAATACATATCGCTAAAAACAGGCGATTCTTTCACTTTCATTTGTCTAAGTTTTCTAATTGAAGTTTTGTTTGTGTATGAGAAACAATGTTCAGATAAAACCGTGCAGTGACTTTTAGCCTCCTACTGTAGTAGATTTTCTTAACAACTACACTTGCACACACACCTACCAATAGTTCTGTCATCATTTATATACTTATTGGATGACCAGAAAAATAGTTTTTCAAAAGACTGAACACCCTGACCCTGCATATTCAGGGTACTCCGACCTCAGTACGTACATATCGAGCTGGTAAAAATAGGGTTGTTATTGACTGAGGACCCAAAATAGCCTCAGATGACTCAGAAACCCAGATCCACCTAATACCCGCCTATATATAAGGAAATCCAGGATCAACTCCTATAAAGCCTAGTAAACCTGCGCAAGAAGTACAGATGCCCAGAATTGGTTAGTGAGCCCATGACTCCGCCCTCCACTTCTGGGTACCACTTACCTTTAACTTTATATTCCTTATCTCATTGGCTTATATTTGTATCTTGTATGCCTACTGGATATAATGTGTCTTACTGATGTATCATTGGTTACTTACTTGTTCACTGCCTGTGCTTTGCCTATAACAGGCAGAACTTTAGCCATTACACATCGTAGTACTGATTTGGCGCTTATACTGTGCCGTTATTCTTTTGCTAAGATTAAATGGACTTCACCCAAAAGCACAGAGTAATGAGTCTTGAGCCGAGGGCTCTTTACTTGTTGTAGAGCAGAGAATACTTCTTCAGATTCTGTGTCATACTGACACAGAAGTGCCTCTGGGAGAGAGATAATTAGTGGTTGTGGGCCATCGGGCGCTACTGACCTGACTGTGCAATTGATGTAGGAGTTTGGCTGCTGACAGTGTTTAGTCGGTGAATTAAAAGGCTCCCAAATCAATTTCACTGTTACTGTCCACTGAAGCTCGTACGGCCTGTTTGTAGTATAACGGGAGCAGATCTGCCTCAAGTTTCGTCATTTTCATTGCGGAACTTGATAAAGATGTGTCCCAGTCTTGCCTTCTTGTTGACAGACGGTCTCTTGTTACTTTTCTATCCTTCTTCCAACTCCTTACAAATGCATTCTCTTCATTTGCCAGGAAATGCATTGGTTTTAGTATCATATGAACAGATTTAAGGAAATCTGGGGTTGAATTGTGAGGTGCATTACACAAATGTGCCTCAATCTAAACTTCTGTTGACTTGTGCCTTTTTTGCATTTGTATAGAAATGACCCTATGCTGGTTACCTCTTTACTCCATTGTTTTCCCTCAGTATATAAAGAGCTATCTTTTGGTAAATTCCAAAGCATGTGTTTGAGGTGCTTGCCACAGATGGGTCACACTTGTAACATCTGTTGATCTGTGCGATTTTGTTACTCTTTTTTTCTTCCCTTTTTTCAATCCTGGTACAAGGAGAAAGATGAAACTGGCCATACCTTTTGAATTGCTGTGCTTACTTACGGAGTGCCATATACCACTGGGAGAGAAAGGGACTTGCCCTCATTGACTGTGAGGCCATACTGAACACAGGCAATCAATTAACAGTAGCAGACAATATTGACTTGAGCAGGCCTATAGATAGGACAAGGTGGCCCAGAGTTCCACCGCCTGATATGTATATAAACCGTGGAAAATGGAGCAAGCTGCTGGGCTTGAAAAGAGATGATAAAAATTATTTTCTAATCATTTTGTCTTTGCTTGCGGAGGCTAATAGTATTGTTGGATATCAACTCACTCATTATAATGTTTTTCTATGAATACAGCCGTTGGTTGTGTTGTTTGTCTGAGATTAATAGGCACTTCTATGAATCAGTTGGCAGTGGCATTTCTAGACCACATCCCAAAATTCTCTAAAATTTCTAGATAGGATACATCTTTCCGATGGGATATCGTAATGTTATATCTCGATGTCGCAAAAACACCAAGATATAAAAATTGGTTAGGTTACTAAGAAACTAGTACGGCTGTAATACGATGCGTGATTGACGGAGACTAAGTGTGTGTTACATTTGCTTAATACTCTTGATTTATTCTGGTAAAAAAGCTGGTTGAAGTATACAACAACCAATCTTACCCTTGAGCCATGTTTAATGTTATAAACAAATGACCTACAAAAATATGATTGCAATAGTGGTAAGAAAGTGCCAGAGGTTCCCGCAGGTCCAGCGATTCCATCAAGGCAAAGCAATGTGGGTGTTTCGAGACGCATTGCAAGAAAGGGTGTGTCAAAGCTAAACTTATATGGAGCTTATCCGGTCTGAGTGATAACTCTTGTTACATATATGTGTTAGAGAATCAAGTGCATTGGATCACCACAACATTGTACACAGGCAAATGGCGTTACAAAAAAGAACTGGAAGCTAAATTGGACATATTCGCTGGCTCAATAGATTCTCCGTAACCTTTATATACCCACATATTGGAGACTGGAACTCGATGGCTTAACTCACCGTCCCCAAACAATGTTTTAACGACATAGTTTATAGGAGTACCTTACCAGAGAGGATAGATGAGGGCAACCATTAAAGCATTAGGAATTGTAAAAATACAAGCATATACGTGGCAGACGCATGTGCGTATAGAATGGATCAGAGGAATAGCACTTTATGCACCACCAGCAACATCTTCATTGATGGCAGCTTTAATACTCCCCGATGTAGATTTAGAACCCGATGTTGAAGAAGAAACTGATACAACTCAAGACAATTGATCTAGGGTTAAGTGTTTGTATACTAGATTAGCCATGTCAAACACACCCAATTCACAACACCTAGCACAAATTTAACTAAATACATAAATCACATCACAACAGTCAAAAACTTTAATACAGATGAGGAGTGTTTGGTATACATACCTTGTTAGCGACAAGTTTATGTACTTCGACCTCATCAAACATGACAAAGACAGATGACAGCGGCACTCTTACCACAATGTCATGTGGGAGCAATTTTGTGTAAGTTCTGATGGTTTTGAAAACCAATCAGTTTAAAAAACTATTGACTGAAATAAAAAGGGGTCAAACGAGTTGAAAATTGGTTAGACATAACAATCAGGGTCTCCTGGCCCTCAAAAAAGCCATTTTTGTGCACCTAGTACCAAAGAACGTGCTAAGTAGCCCTAAATGTGTACCAGATATAGAATCTTGTTTTGTAGTTCTTTATGTACTGTAGTGGATTTTGGGGGCTGAAAATCACTAGCTGAGGTTGGTAGCGTGCTGCCACTAGTTGTTAGTTTTACCTGTTACAACAGCAGGGTCGGTGATGTACCGAACTAAAGCAAGATAGAGTATCTCCACTCTAAAACCAGTAAGGAGCCCTCGGCCCAGACGCACAACTTAGTGCTGTTGAGTATCTATGCATTTATGCCTCCAGAATAAAACGAGTTTGTAAAAGGCACATTACAACTGATTAATACAGACAAAGTTCTGCCTTTTACAGGCATATCACAGGAAGTGGTTAGCCCATCACATAGCAATATTGCAACATGCACCAATAAATATTGTAATGGATTCCAGTCTAGTTACCACAGACATCCACTATTCTCAAGTATTGTACCTCTCTCCAGTGGGGGCACGGTACTGTTCGACAGTGACAACTGTGTATCAGGCAACCGAATTACACGGTCTAGCACGAGCCCATGGCTCAGACAAACAATGCAGCGTAGCGCTTGTATAAGCAGCTATATTCCCAAGACAAAGTCCCAGAGGGTAATTATTCCTCTAGGGTGTTTGTGGCAAGACATGAGAATGAATGCAATGATTAATGTAAAAGTCTCTCCTGTTATAGGAGAGCTCACAGGAACTAATTAGCATGAAGTATACAACACCAAGAGCACAGGAAGTAATGCAATCAATTATGTAAATAGTGATCGAGGGTGAATGAGTTGAACAATTAAGGCGCCAAGTGGCTAAGGGGGGAGTCTTGTCTCCTACTGTCCAATCAGAGGTCCTGCAGGGCTCCCAGGCTGTAGATAGAATAGCGTCCATTCTATTGGTAATACGAGGAAGGATAGTTCCTGTTCCTTGCCTTGACTGAGTTACTAGATGGTTTTGAGGTTCCTCTGCTATGTGGGCCATCCTATGCTGACCCAGTATAGCTGTACCGGGTCAGTGAGGGGTCAATACCGGCCATGCAGGGGTCACTACCGGCCCTGCACACCATGCCACCGGCACAGTATGACTTTTCATCTGTACAGCAGTTGACTGAACGCTGAAGGCTAAAGTCTAGTGCATTGTCTCGCAAGGGTGGAGAGTAAACAGCCTGTTTACTAGTAACTTCCACCAAAGTCTACCAAAATATGAGTATATAAATGAAAAAACAAATAGGATCAGCAGTATGGGCTTAAAGGTAATAGACACCCTGTAGTAATAGGTGGAGTTAGAGGCTAGTACGCCAATCACATGAGTCATGCCTATGGTTCTTGGTCTTTATGGCTTTAGTAACCCATCTTTGGTAAGGGTTAGGGGTGGTGATCTCCGGTAGATGGTTTTCTGCTTCTTCCAGGCTACTTTTAGGTCCTCAGGCTATAGTGGCTCACTTCCTACCGGCTCTGTGAGGTCGGAACTGCTGCATACAGGTATAGCTCCTTGCAGGGTCGGTATAGACGTAAGTATAGTTTTAGTCTATCCGGTATAACCATTCTATTCATTCTGGCCATCTAATGACCATTATAAGGATGCTAGAATGTGGTACAATGGGTGCGCAAACTTAGTCGACACTAAAATCCACGACAATACTCACATTCCCACAAACCTACCTATGTGTTATGTTCTACTTTGGTGTGATTGGTTATTGCCACGTTTTGCTTCCTGTGTTCTGCCTATAAAAGGCAAAACCCTCAGCATATCTAAGCAGTCTGCAATGTAGTCTTCTAATGCAACTTTTACCTACTCGTATTCTTTAGAGAAGAATAAATGCATAATACTCTAAAGCTTTGAGTTATGCATCTAAGCCAAGGGATCTTTATTACTTATGGAGTTGAGCATACTCCTTCTTGTCTGATTTGGTGTATACTGACCTTTGGTTACCTCTAGGGGAAAGGTAACTGGTGGCAGCATACCGTCGGATTGCTACCGACTTCTCTGTGCCAGCGAAGGAGTCTGTTAAATCACAGACACTCAGCTAGTGGTTTTACAACCCCAAAACCCACTACAAAATCCTATTTGATGTGGTTTGAAGCAATGCTGCCTTTAGCACCAATTGAAAAAGGGAAAGATTGTATAACAAGAAACTGATAGCTTGTTGTTCAACTCTCAGATAGTCGACGGATCTGTGGATGAAATATTTTGCATCAAGAGAGACCACATCTACAAGTCAGTAACATACCAGCACATACCAGCACATACCAGCACGTATTGTGATACAATATTTGGCATATTTCAGAGCAGCTGTTACTTACTATTAAGCTAAAAGAACCGCAGAACTAAACTGAAAAATGCAAGTATGAAAATAATTGGATGCATGATACTCACTACCACCACAACTCGATGCTTCTATTCGTACCATCAAAAACAACAGCTGCTACAGAACACAACTTTAGTAAACATACTTACTTATTGTAGACTCATTTATAACAGATAGTAGACATTCTAACAGTGAACTAGTCAGTTTATCCTAATGAACCAGAATTTTTTCGCAGGAATACTTGCATAAATGTTGATATCACGTGAAGTCAGTGTCGAATTTCTAGAATGTTCCAGAAACTGTGTTCTGTGTACTTTTGCACTTCTCCATAATATTGCATGTAAAGTGAACTGAAAGGGCCTTTTTCTTTACCACAACACCAGTGTAGTATCGTAGAGGCCTCTTTCGAATTAAAAGTATTTGCGGCTTTTTTATAAAACATTGATTCAATAAATCAGCAGAATGTAATTGAACATGCCACCAAAAAATTAAGCATGATCTTTCAACTTTGGATGCAATTATGGCTAGAAACAACCTGCAAGCTACAAGACAGTGATCAGCTAATGGAGACTACAGCTAAACTGTATCAATAACCAACGTGTTGAGCCTCAGTAAAACTCAACCTGTTGTAGCAATGCTTCTGTAGACCACAAGAATGAAATTGACGATCCAAGGATTTCTTGGAAGGAAGTCTATTACGGAAAACTTATCTGACACTCACATGACCTTTAAAGGCGACTTACCAGTGATATAGCATTGCCTTTTATTACATTATATACAACTTATTTCTTATTCTGTACTCCAGGGTTTGGACTGTATTGATGTTAGCAATACGAAGTCCAAACTACATTTACGAAAACCATTCAAATTTGGCAGTAAATACTACTTGTGGCTACCTATATGTTATAAAATATGTGAATGGGTTTGTTGGAATTTAAGCGTATAGAGGTAGTAGGATCTCTAGAAATATACAACTGCAGATTTTACTACTCAGCCTGTCTTTGCTGTGTAGGTGTGCCAGCTCTTGGCTGTTGTAAGCTCAAACACAGATGTAGCCCCTTAAAGAAGTATATAAGAATGTGGGGGGGGGGGGGTGTAAGAGAAGCGCAGGGGATGGGATGCTATAGGACAATCAAGGCTATCCAGCGACACTAAACATTACATAATCTAAACCAATAATGCACATTTTAACAATACAACATTACAATATAGTCCAATGATACAAAATGAACAAGGCAAGGCTTTTGTTTATCAAAGTGATCCGTTGAATCAACACTTTGGGAAGTTAGTACCCTTTATTTGGAAGTGTCATATTGTGAGGGACGCCAGCACTCGTCGCTATGACTACTCACTGTCTAGACAATTACTCTCAATATTTACTCACTCGTCTGTGTGCTATTGTCTTACTAAATAATTATTTACTCGATATCTACTCAGTGTCTATGTATCACTCTATTGTATTGGTGCCTAACTACGAGTTCTATGCTGTTAGTTCTATGCACACAATTATTATTATTATTCTTTACTCAGTGCTAATTGGTACTTAGCAAGGTGTGGCTAAATTATCCTATTGTCTTTGTTCGATGCTAATTGGTACTTAGCAAGGTGTGGCCTATCAATTTTTACACAAGGGTGTGACTAAGTAAACATACCCGCCTACTGTATTTATATTTGGATGTTGTGCAAATAAATATTAGAGTTAGCCTGACTCTCAGAAGAATCTCTTTCTCTTGAAGCAAGCACTACTAGGAGCAACATAACTACAAGCGCTGGTTGGCTATTAGCAAGCACGAGGCTTGGCGGAAAGTAAGATTGTTCACTCTCTCTTACTGCGTATTCTCTCGACCCGAGGTGTACGACGCAAAGCACCTGGTGCCCTAGTAGTTCGACACACATTGCAATCCGAACTGTGGAGTTCGAAACAAACTTACACAATAATAACGCATCGTAATTATTGTCGGTAATTACAGCACCATTATTGTCGGTAGCCCAAAGTTCGCAACAAACTATAAACTAAACAGTAATTCCTGCGGAATTATTGTGTGCAGCAAAGTTCGAGACAAACTTTAAACTAGACAACAATCACGGCACTGATTATTGTCAAGCCTAGAGAGGTTCAAACGCAGCCAATAATTATTGGATAATTATTGTAACTGCCAGCACTTGTTCCACACCAGATTCGGTTGTTCCATTGCATGACCAAAGTCAGTGATAGCCTGTCAACAATAATTACAGAATTATTGTGCACTGCATTTAGCTAGGGGACCAAGCATTCGGGAGGTGTACAGGTGGCTACCACCCAGACAGTAAATTCCTGTACAATATTTTTAGTCTGTGTTCCCTGAAGTGTCGTCCTCTCCTGCTGGCAGGCGTGGTTAGGCTGACGTGTCAGGCTGTCTTTTAACTAGCACTGTCACCTACTAACCGGTGAGGTTAGGCTGGCTGTATTATCGTGTCCATGCTTGATCGCACAGCACACTAGGCAGTCGTATAGAGTTAGCACTGCCACTTCCTTAGCTATGTGTATTCTATGACTGTGACCTGTACAATTGTTGGATTAATCTACTCTTAGTTAATGCCAAGGGAAAACAACTTCTTGAGGACTAGTAAAAGTTTCTCACCAGTGTATGAGTTGTATTGGATTGGCCAAGTGGGAAATAGTAAATAGTTATGGGTAAAAATGTGACAAGGGTGGGGGTGTAGCCAACAAGGTAGGTGAGTTTTGCGCTATACACCCCCAAAATATCTCTCAATATTACTTCTCCTTACTCATCTCCTGCAAATCCTCGTAGAACACAGGTAAATAGTTTGGGTTCTTGTTACAGTGAGTCCACCATTCACATGTATAGTCAAACCACATTTCATTGACCACTGACTTATAAGTGCCTAATAGTCATTGGCCTAAATCTGAACAATCTAGGTAGCAGATGCAACAAATATGTATTGCAGAGTGTTGTTTGCTGCAGTCACACCCCTCCTCTCCCACTCTACTGATTGGAACAAAGCTAACTATAAAGTGTAGCTTGAGTAAAGAAGCTCCGCGCTTACAATATTTCTGTGATTTAAACAAGCATTTCTAGTAGCGATTCTAAGTGAAACTAAAAAACATCAAAAAAACACTTTGGAGTTGCCTTCACTTTTGTTTGAAAACCCGTTTTTAAATATTTGGTCAGATAAACTTCAACCACTTCATGCCAGCCAGATATTAAATGCTATGATACTGTGATATAACCATTTACTGCAATCCAAGCAATGTGCTACAAACTTTGAATATTTACGAGACACTTACGTGCTAAATCGGGAGCCGCTGAATCTATGTATATAAATATGAGAAACAGCCCCCTGCATGTGTTTGGTGGTGGGTTTGTTTGCCTAAGCTGGTGTTTGCCTAAACTTGTGTATGCCTAAACTGGTGTATACCTAAGCTGGTGTATGCCTAAACTGGTGTATGCTTAAACTGGTGTATGCCTAAACTGGTGTATGCCTAAACTGGTGTATGCCTAAACTGGTGTATGCCTAAACTTGTGTATGCCTAGACTTGTGTTTGCCTAAACCGGTGTATGCCTAAACTGGTGTATGCCTAAACTGGTGTACGCCTAAACTGGTGTATGCCTAGACTGGTGTTTGCCTAAACTGGTGTATGCCTAAACTGGTGTATGCCTAAACTGGTGTATGCCTAAACTGGTGTACGCCTAAACTGGTGTATGCCTAAACTGGTGTATGCCTAAACTGTTACATTGAGAGGGGAATTAGCTGCTGTACAAAGAGCCTGTTAGACCTCAAACGGCTTAGGTCAAAGTTCAACTCTCGTATTATACTCTCAAACTAAACCCATCCGTGTTTATAACTTTTTCTATTGATGCGTTTTTTACAAACTCTGGTTACACTTTGCTCAAAAAAATTAGCTATTACATTGTACTTGTGTAGCCAGGCTACGACAAGGGTTACGACAAGAGTTGCGTCAAGGCTACATTTTTTACGTTGACAAAACCTTAGCAAACCCGAAACATGAAACTATGGTGCCACTAAATAGAATTATGAGCATAACAATTAATTAATTTTTTCTCAAGTGAGTAAATCAATATCTTCTCAATAAGTCAATAAATGTTCAAAGGCTTTATTGATCACTTGAGCGGTCTCAAAAACATAATTTTTGTCATAGCAATTGCTCAATTTACCACAAATCAAAACAATAATCAAGCAAGTTGTAACTTGTACTGATTAGTTCTACGATTGACCAAGCTACTTCCGGTTTCATTGGTAAAGTGAAACTACTCTGGTGGGACCCCATAGAATAATACGTTCAGTCTGAAATGAATCATGTATGTACAGCTACTTCTTCTATTTTAATTCTTTTCTTACGGCAATTGAAATTGAATAATTTCTCACAGTTTTGTTTTATCATCGCCTGCAGCGACATTTGTTGATGACTCAGTACAGCACTGTTTGTATGTTATATATGACAATAAAACTATATATAATATAGCACATCTAACAGCACTGTTCGTATGCTATATATAGCAATAGAACTATGTATAATATAGCAAATCTAACAGCACTGTTTGTATTTTATATATAACAATAAAACTGTATATAATATAGCACATCTAACAGCACTGTTTGTATGTTATATATAACAATAGAACTATATATAATACAGCACATCTAACAGCACTGTTTGTATGTTATATATAGCAATAGAACTATATATAATACAACACATCTAACAGCACTGTTCGTATGTTATATATAACAATAAAACTATATATAATATAGCACATCTAACAGCACTGTTTGTATGTTATATATAACAATAGAACTATATATAATATAGCACATCTAACAGCACTGTTTGTATGTTATATATAACAATAAAACTATATATAATATAGCACATCTAACAGCACTGTTTGTACGTTATATATAACAATAAAACTATATATAATATAGCACATCTAACAGCACTGTTTGTACGTTATATATAACAACAAAAACTATATATAATATAGCACATCTAACAGCACTGTTTGTATGTTATATATAACAATAGAACTATATATAATATAGCACATCTAATAGCACTGTTCGTATGTTATATATAACAACAAAAACTATATATAATATAGCACATCTAACAGCACTGTTTGTATGTTATATATAACAATAGAACTATATATAATATAGCACATCTAATAGCACTGTTCGTATGTTATATATAACAACAAAAACTATATATAATATAGCACATCTAACAGCACTGTTTGCATTTTATATATAACAATAGAGCTATATATAATATAGTACATCTAATAGCACTGTTTGTATGTTATATATAACAATAAAACTATATATAATATAGTACATATAACAGCACTGTTTGTATGTTATATATAACAATAAAACTATATATAATATAGTACATCTAACAGCACTGTTTGTATGTTATATATAACAATAAAACTATATATAATATAGTACATCTAACAGCACTGTTTGTATGTTATATATAACAATAAAACTATATATAATATAGTACATCTAACAGCACTGTTTGTATGTTATATATAACAATAAAACTATATATAATATAGTACATCTAACAGCACTGTTTGTATGTTATATATAACAATAAAACTATATATAATATAGTACATCTAACAGCACTGTTTGTATGTTATATATAACAATAAAACTATATATAATATAGTACATCTAACAGCACTGTTTGTATGTTATATATAACAATAGAACTATATATAATATAGTACATCTAACAGCACTGTTTGTATGTTATATATAACAATAAAACTAAATATAATATAGCACATCTAACAGCACTGTTTGTATGTTATATATAACAATAGAACTGTATATAATATAGCACATCTAACAGCACTGTTTGTATGTTATATATAACAATAAAACTATATATAATATAGCACATCTAACAGCACTGTTTGTACGTTATATATAACAATAAAACTATATATAATATAGCACATCTAACAGCACTGTTGGTCTGCGGCATAACAATGTGAGGGAATCACGCGTGCAAACAGTTTTACAATCTTGTGAATCCACCCCACTCTCTGGGTCCACCGCTGGCTACTTTTTACCCCTCTGATGTAGGTACTCCTAACCCACCCTTCCACCAGGTGCTCAGTCACTTTATCACTATTCCTCCTCTCCCTTCCCTAATGATAGAGTTTAGTGTCCAACTATCCTGTCTACACCCCTGTTATCCTCATTTCCTTGTACTACACCACTGTGACCTTTTTCGTTCTCCCAAACGTCCGCACCCCAACAGAAATGGGCTGCCAAATTTTCCTTCCCTTTCCTCAAATGCCTAACCAACTGAAACCCTTAATAAACTAGTATCTTAAACCTCTCTCTCTCTCTCTCAGGCCCCTCAAACTCAACCTCTTGAAACTCTCGCAGCCTAAACCCCCACATCCTAGCTCTACAATCCCCAAGTTTCAACCCCTTAATGTGACTAGAAGTTCTCCCCTCTCTTGTTGAGCACTAGAAGATATTGATAACTACTTCACCCAAGTAATCTCCCCTGGGGGCACAACTCTTTAGGAGTGAACTAATAGACCGAGTATGCTAAGTACAGATTTACTGAGAGACTTAGGGAAAAGCACCCGTCCAAGTTGATGCCTTGGGAAGAGATGGCAAGGACTTTACAAGTGCACTTGGTTGTACAAGAGCCTATCATGCTTGAGTGTTTTAAACTACACCCAACTCAATAAATACCTGAGGAATACTCATCATTTGTCAATAGCTTTCATTTATATTAAAAACTGATGAACTTTACTATTGACTAGTTTGTCTGGCCAGTTGACTTGGTTACATCTGGTAGTTAGTTGGTAGAAGTGTTGTTGGTTGTTCGAGGTTAATTTTAGGCTGAGTCAAGGTCAAGTTTAGGTCGAGTTGAGGTTGAAATTAGGTTGAGTCCAGGTTAGGCCAAGGTCTAGTGGTCTAAAAAGCTTTCTAATCATCATAAAAAACAAGTAATTGTTACTACCATCTATAACAGACCAACTTACACTCTCCATACCTGTTCCATCCCTAATACAGTTTCTATAGCTAAAGGAGATGCTGGAATTCTCTACAATAACTCATCAGTAAATGTGGAGTTGCTACGCACGATCTTTACATCAATTGCAATAAATTGTTGAGATAGAGTTCAATATCTCAACAGCTATTGCAATTAATACCACAAAGCTTTTTATACCATAAAGCACGTGATGTTAGACTGTAAGATATTACAGCATCATCAGCTGCTTTCATATCAAACAATGTTTGTGAAGTTGACTGTGATGTTGTTTTTGTAAGTGATTCTAAATTCATCTCAACCACATCAGTATGTGGAGAGCAATGAAGATAAATAGGTTCAATTACTACCAAACTGTTTATTCCTGTTGGCATTCGCTTCTGTCTGCGTTCATTGGATCACTTTGTAAATGCCTGGAAGGGTGTTGTTGAGTTATTCAAGGTCAAGGTGAGTCACTGTATAAGCTATAGATAAACTATGGTGGACATTGCACATATAAGAAACATTTTGTCACCATCATTGAGGAAGTTCCCTCTGCTTTGGTTTCCACAAGTTACAGTGTATGAGTGCTGTTGTGTTACATAACAGGTCAGCGGCCGTTAGCGTAGAGAAAACACAGTTGTGTCTAATACAGCAGTACAAGACTAGCACGAATCAGAGAGCGGGTTGAGTAGAAGACTCCATGCTTACTTGATACAGAAAAATTCTATTGAAAAAGGAAGTTTTTTATTTCAATGTTAGAGCTGAGTATAGTTGAGCACCATATAGTTTGAGTATCTTTGACATTGTGTTGCATAACAAGGCTCTTTGTTTTATCTGATGGAGCTTATCTTACCTGTTGTATTTCGTAATAAGCGTTAGTTACATGCGTCACATTATCTGTGAGGAGAGATAATCAAGTTGATGTATTTAATTGATGACTGGCAGCGGGCTGAGTAACTGGTGCTGAGTAACTGCTGCCGACTAACAAAACCAAGTAAGTATGAATATTCATTGTTACTTATGATAGATTGTGCAGTATAATATAACTTATACCATATAATATACTTATACAGCAGTATATACCACCATAGCAAGTGTACTCTATATATTCTAGAGTGGGACTCAACTTCACAGCGAAAATGAGCAATGGCTCTAAAGAACTACAAGACCTCCTTGGGAAGGTTAGCAGCAAATGGAAAAGACAATACACCTCACTCAAACCTGATGCTAAACCAAAACCTGAGAAAATGGTAGACCCAGGCGACATCAAAACTGCAAAAAGTGAGATGATATGATATTATTTTTCATGTTACCTAACATTCTAACGGTTACATAAGTATTTGAGTGACAGAATTATAAAACTGTAGGTAAGCAACATTTTAACCTCATTAAACAAAAAGAAAACCTACAGCACTTTATTTTGTCAATAATAAATTACAAATTGCAAGAAGAAAGTTTTTTCACTAAACTCTACAGTTCTTCACTATACATTATGACATGATGTTGGTTTAGAAAAAATCATTGCAGATTCGCAAAATGTGGTAGCTAATAAATCGGGACTGATGGTAAGCTAACTGTTGCTAACTGCTATCCTCTCTCCAAGTTCAGAGTTTATTAGCGCATCTGTTTGACTCGAAGCTTTATGCTTTTTCTCTTGTTTTGCATTTAAAAACTATTGATCAACTTTGAAGCGCAGCAGTACTTTGCGCATGAGTGTCGGGTTATGGTGAAATATGAGAATGGAGCTATGTTGAAGTGTGAGTGGAGTTATGTTGAAGTGTGGATGGAGCTATTGTGAAGTGTGGGTGGAGCTATTGTGAAGTGTGGGTGGGGCTATTGTGTAGTGTGGGTGGGGCTATTGTGTAGTGTGGGTGGAGCTATTGTGCAGTGTGGGTGGGGCTATTGTGCAGTGTGGGTGGGGCTATTGTGCAGTGTGGGTGGGGCTATTGTGCAGTGTGGGTGGGGCTATTGTGCAGTGTGGGTGGGGCTATTGTGCAGTGTGGGTGGGGCTATTGTGCAGTGTGGGTGGGGCTATTGTGCAGTGTGGGTGGGGCTATTGTGCAGTGTGGGTGGGGCTATTGTGCAGTGTGGGTGGGGCTATTGTGCAGTGTGGGTGGGGCTATTGTGCAGTGTGGGTGGGGCTATTGTGCAGTGTGGGTGAGGCTATTGTGTAGTGTGGGTGGGGCTATTGTGTAGTGTGGGTGGGGCTATTGTGCAGTGTGGGTGGAACCATGGTGAAGTGTGGGTGAGGGTATTGTGTAGTGTTTGTTGAGCCATGGTGAAAAGTGGGTGGAACCTTTCAATGCTTAACCATATCAATACTAATAATCAGTGTGGATGTTCATAGCTACAGAAATTGACTGACCTTTCTCGAAAGTTGACAAGTTTAATTGTTTTTTCATTCCTACAGTTAAGTTAAATATCGGAGCCCTCAACATCCACGGTTTAGGTGAAACACAGAAAGGAGAGCTGAAGCATAGCGCTAAAAAACCAATGAATGTTTTACTGAAAAACAAATTTGACATTTGTGTGCTGTCGGAGACGTGGATCAGAACAGCGACTACGAATAAAGTGCTCGAACAAGATGGCTACAACATGGTGCGTGCAGACAGAAGGTATGCCAAGAAGGACAAACCAACAGATGAAACAAAGGAAAATGCAGATGTCGGAGGGGGACTGCTTATTTATATACGTAATTCTGTAGAGTTCTATGTGAGATCTGTGTGTGAGTATGCAGAGAACAACGTACAGTTTGTACACATAGAAATAACCAGTCCAATGTCTCTACATCTGGTAGCTATTTACAGTCCACATGTAGATCATTTTATGCATGTAATTAGTATCATGTCTTACTTCTTAGCTGCTAAACCAGAGGGTCAGCGTATCATGTTTGTTGGAGACCTAAACATTGATTTGTTTGGTGTTAACTCTGCACAAAAACTCAGCCAGCTTTTCTTCAAGACGATTAAAGAAAAATACGGAATGTGTCAGCTGATCAAAGGTGTGACGCATCCAGTTGGGCAAACATGCATCGACCACATGCATACAAATATTCCAGAGAGTGAGATAGTAGCAGCAGGTGTTTTTGATTCATCTTTACTTGATGAACAACTAAAAACAGACCACAGGGGTATATACTGTACAGTAAAGTGTGATGACAGTAAATGGAAATCATTTACACCAAACGGCATTGAAAATGTTCCCGACATCCAGTCAAAATGGAAACTTGTTGGACTGGTAGGAAAATTACAGGAATACCTTCAGCTCCAAGAAAACTGCATTTTTGCGGTTTTTTTTAGTTACAACAAAGGAGAAGTACCAAATGAAGATAACCGCTTACTTCAGAATTTTCAAAAATGCAAAATTTCAGACAACCTAGCAGTATTCAAAATGATTGAAGCAAAAGAAGATGTAACACGGTGTATCACTGATATGACGAGTTTCTTAAAATCTCAAAATCCATTAAAACAACATGTTGACCAGTACGGCAATGAGATTTCTTTACATTCTCCAATCATGCCCCCACAATGTACAGTATTCACCAGAGACAACACACTATCTCTGTTTAATGCTCTGCAAGAGCAGATGTGGTACCAGAGTTGGGATGTAGTATGGTACCCCAGACATGTTGAGTTTTGTGGGGTGGAGTTAGAACCCACCCTCACTCGCACTGTTACTGTAGGGGACACAGTTTTGAGTTCAAAAGTGTACGGCAAAAAGGCAGTTTTTATGCAAAATTCCCTCTACAAACTTTTTGTATGTGAGGCAAGACAATGCTATAAGCTGTGTGCCACATGGAAAAATTTGTTAATTCATGAGACTGAAGATAAACATGGCAGGTGTGCTTTATGTGCCAAAGTCTATAAAAAGAGCAAATCGTTCGCTGAGCCAAAAAGTGCTGACTTGTTGGTGCCCATCGCTGTATGCAAAGATTGTCAGGAATCTAGAATGCATTACAAAGTCAAAGCTGAGTAAAATCATAAACCTTGCCTAGTTACAAATGCGATCAATATATTTTCTCTGCTGCCATGGACTTTTGGCAGCCGCTGCCTAACTTGGTTCACAAAACAAGCAACTTTTTGTAGTTATCATAGCCATATAACAAACTGTGTAGCATAGTTGCAATGAGTTCCTACATGTAACCATTCAAATTAAATTGGCTGATTCCACAAAAATATTTTAAAGCTCTAGTTGCATGTTTTTAGTTTAACGTTTATTTTATGAGACATTTTTAGGCTTTTTAGAGACTTTCCTCTTGTCATTTTTGATTAGAAATGCTCATCAAGTATTCGGTTTTACCCTCTGCAGTGCTTTGCGAAAACTTGTCACCTTATGGCTTTGTTTGATTATGTTACTTTTATACTGATTCTGGTTTTGAATTATTTTATTAAATTTCATCCTTATTTATATCAAGTTTTAGTATTTATTTTGAAAGAATATGCAATAAAACTCTATTATAAAACTTTGCCCATACAACAACACCCGTGTGTGTACTGTACATCTAAAGCTAGTGTACAAAAATTGTACACTAGCAGGTAAAACTGCTGTGTTGCTTGCGAGTATGGCAGTAGTTGGTAAAACCTGCTACTAGCTGCAAATTATTTAGTGGATAATTTATTCATATTTGTTGTGTGATAACAGAAATTGCAGCTTAAATTTCCTCTGGAAGTGAAGTTGACTGCACTGTCTATTTGTAGAAGGTTCTAAATAAGTCCAAACTAGACATATTGCAAATCATCTTATTCCAACCACATCAGTATGTGGAGAGCAATGAAGAGAAATAGTTTCAATTACTACCGAGCTGTTTATTCCTGTTGGCATTCATTCCTGTCTAGG
Source organism: Cryptosula pallasiana (assembly GCA_945261195.1). Classification (NCBI taxonomy): domain Eukaryota; kingdom Metazoa; phylum Bryozoa; class Gymnolaemata; order Cheilostomatida; family Cryptosulidae; genus Cryptosula; species Cryptosula pallasiana. The sequence continues at coordinate 8,876,197 of OX183139.1, forward strand.
TTCATTGGGTCACTTTGTAAATGCAAGCAATGAGTGTTGTTGAGTTATTCAAGGTCAAGGTGAGTCACTCTATAAGCTATAGATAAATTAGAGTGGATATGATAACAGGCTACAGTGTCTATATGCTGTTGTGTTAGTAACCAAGTAAATGGAAGCATGGAGAAAGCACAGTTGTATCTAAAGTAACGAGTAGCATAAAGCCTGCATTTGGGTGACAAACCAGCAATACCAAAAACTGATGGAAAACTCAATGCAGGTGGAATACCTAATAGCAGTACCCCACCTATTAAGTAAATATAGCTTCCTTTTAGATCATAGGCTAGGGCTACAGTAGCCTGAGATTCCACCTAATGCCCATGAGTTCCGGTGCATCAGCGGCAACTAGAGGACGAGGCCGATCTTGAATCCTGGTTTATTAGACTGTGAATCTGGAACTTTTTAAACTGGATGAGTTGCGTTAGACCACCTTACTCATCACTCGAGAGTCATCAGCCTAAAGTGGTTAAGAGTTTGATCAACAGCAACAGCGAGTGCGTGGGCCAAAAGCCACAAATGTTAATAACAACAGGAAGCAAATACATAAGGAGGTGCAGGTGAGAGCTTACGCACAACTTTAGACAAAAATACTAAAAATCCACCAATGGCATTGCTGAGCATCGTCGTCAAATGATCCACATGAGCTCCTCAAGGACCGGCGCAGACCCATTTTGTACATCAGACCCATGCCACGCCATACGCTGAGATTTGACAGTTACCACCTTTGGACCCCCGCCAAACACTGTAGCACCGCAGAAACATAGCGACAGCTGCGGCGAATCTTGGACAATCCAGAGTTCCTGAAAATTCCTCATTGAATCTGTGCCACAACTATAACACTGACGTTGATGGGGTTCTGCGTGATCGCTTGATGTTCGAAATAAGCTCCCTAAGAATTGGTACAGAATCATTATCTGTGCATACCCTCTGTGGCAATGTGTGCCAAACCTTGAAAGCTCCTTTGCCGGACTTCCACCAAACTTCGGAAGAGATTTGGCAGAGCCCATGCCAAACCTTAACTTCACCTACGTCAAACTCATGACATTCTGAGCTCCCGAAGAACTGCGTATCAATGCGCGACCAATGTCCACAACTAACCTATAACATTAACTAAACGAAACTTTACAAGTTCCCACCGAATTTCTGCCCAACTTATGGAAAACATTTCATAGCTGGTGTTGTTGTGATTGTGATGCGTACTCATTATCAATCCTTAATAATGATACTCAAAATCACAATTTTATTACAATATAAACACTCAAAATAGCTCCCAAAAAATCAAGATATAATTTTGTCAAAATTGTTTGAAGGCTACAAGCATAGCTTGAGAAACTAAACAGGAGACTCGACTTGTTATTCATTCATAGGAAGCAAATGTTGAGCACTTTCATCTACAATAGACTGAGTTGTCTTATATTTAGTCCAATGTTCCCCACTGATCAGCAGCCACGCTGACAAAGATACACAGATACAGGAATCCCTGCTAGTCTGTATAACCTGGGTCAAAATATGATATTATATAATATAGTTTGTAATGTAGAGCCAGCAATTCACACTAATATAACTTTTAGCACAGGCTTCATATTGGCTGTAGCTAGTTGCGTGTAAAATGACTTTACACGAAAGTTGTCTTGCCTTGCACCAACAGCACTCTCTGGGTTGATAAATACAAGGGATGACAAATCTTGAGAGATTTAAGTGATTGGTTGGATTCAGCAAAGGCAATGACTATAAATATTATTTATGATTATTAGTAAAAGCGGAAGCCTAACCATAGAGGTATCAATAGCAGTATAGGCCAACAGATGCTGTTGACAGTGTTTCTGGTTGATCAGCTTAGCAATGGAGTATTTAACACACACCAAAGGAGTTTATAGAGAATCAGCTTTAAGAAATAAACTCCGCCCATCTCTTTCTAACGTGTTCCTTATACACTTCACCCGCTTTTAGTTATAACAACAAACTCCCCGAAAGAGAGTCCAAATGCGATATTGGTGAGTGGCAAATATTTTTAAGAAATTTACATGTAAAAATACTTGCAAAAAGTTGGTAAAATAATATTTCAATTTTAAAAATCTAGCTGTTGTATTTCTGATCTCAAAAATCGTAAACAAAAACAATAATTCGCTATATATTATTTCTAGTGACCTCACTCATCTAGAAGCTGTCCATGACTCAATGGACTTGTACAACTGGATGTCTTAAATATTCGAAGTAGTTGTAATTTTATGGAAAGAAGACAACTCTACATAGAAACGTTTATTGGATAACGAATGTGAATTGCATCTTGCTAACGCTAAGTGTTAGTACAATTTTATTTCTTGCTCATGTTCAAAGCTTGCATTCTAAAAATAACTGTGCACTCACATTGTTTTTTTCATTTTAATAGGAAGTTCGAATCAGTAAAGCAACAAGTGTGCATTTGTTTCAAAAACGGATGTAAAGAGGTAAATATACCCGACAATATTGTACATTGTAGCATCAACAGTTCCCTGATATATCAAATGTTAAGAAAATGCAATTCTTACTAGATGACAAAATACTGAAAGGAATGTTAGAGATTGCTAAGTTATTTGATGCTGCTGTTGAAAATTCCGGTGTAAAAACACTCCTGAAGCAAAGAAGATCAACCTAATATTGTATAGAAAAATGATGATACCAATAATAATGTTGGACTAATACTCTTGCTATCAATCAGTAAAGACTAAATAACTGGTTTTTGTACATTGAAATTTCCAAAATTATGATGCGAAATTTAGCGATCTTAACAATTAATGACAATTTATACTTTAGAACCACTGAACTAACTTGTTTATACGGAATGCAACGCATTTACAACATCAGTTTTGTTTCCTATCTGAAATGTTTTATGGAATCAAAAACTTAAATACTAAAAGTCTAGCTCTCTCCGAATTGTTGAGCAAAGTATTTTATTGTTTTGGTTATTCCTATTCTTTCTCTAATCTGGTTTTCTACTGCTGCTACTACCATAAGTTGCTGCCTAACAACTAGCACGAGTTTCAGACATGGCAGCAGGTACTAGCAACTGCTGCTGCTAACCAAACTTGCTGCTATCCACCTGTAATAAGTTTATACTAACACCCACACAGACCCAACCACTTTTGTGAGCTAGTATAATATTATTGTTGTCATGCAGACAAACAGACAGACAGGCAAACAGACAGACAGACCGGTAGGCAGGCAGAAGGGCGGATAAGCGGGTAGGGGGCTGGTAAGACACCACCACCCAAAGTCTACCATCTTGACCAAACAAACACTCTTGCCAGTATTAAAGATGCCAGTACCGGTTTGTCAATGGGACGTCTGCAGTCAAACGAAGAGTTATCACAGTATGTGGTTTGTGCCAAATTGCATAAATCTCCAGAAATACAACAAACACCATATTTACTGACAGAGAGAGTGCAAAAGACACCACCACTAACGGATGTTGAAATTAATTTTTTTGGGTCTATTTCTAGTGAAAAAAAGACGCACCATATTCAAATGATATGGATTAGTTTCCACATATGTGTACTGTAGAGCAGAGCTCATAAAATGCTGCATGATACATCCACAGACAACTTCATGAATATATTAAGCTACTTCATTGCTTTGATAGGAACAGTGAAAAAAATTTATAGAGACACTGCAACAAACTTTTTTAGTACCAAGAATCTGCGCATCAAAGAACTAAACCAAGGATAGCATAAAAAATTGAGGAAGAACCTGTTGGAGAGCAAAATATAGTTTAAATCAATCACACCTGAAGCAATCAATCATAGGGATTTCTGGAGAAGGTTGATCCACTCAGTTAAACCTTTGCTGAATGGTGCAGCACATCAATAAAATGAGCCTTTTGGTCCATCCATATCAAGGACAGCATTTTATTTGGTGAATTTCATACTCAGCAACTAGCCGCTTAGGAAACTCCTAAGAATGAGCCGTAAAACATCCAGCTAACTTCGAACCATAAAAGCTGGCTACTTAATAGTTCAGCCACCAGAAAAATTCAGTGAAAAAGGCGATGGAAAAACTAGAAGAAAAAAGCAAAACATTTAGCGGATCAATTTTACAAGACAGGTGAGTCAGAATACCTGAGCCTGCTAAAACAAAAACTGAAGAGGAAAACAAGAAAGAAAAACTGACCATGGAAGACATGGTGAGGCTGAAAAATGATACCTTTCCTTGCAACAACTGGAGCCTAGTTGTTGTTGAAGATGTGTATGGTGAAAATGATAGTCTAGTGAGAAGCTTGTCACGCAGAATGGGTGACATGAATCTCAATGGAAAGGGAAGTCACTTGCCCCAGCAACCATTTTGTAGCGTTTTTTTGATATTTACAGCATAAAATACCAGCAAAAAAAAACGTTCTTCTCATAGTCTATTATTGTGTTACTAGAGTTCTATTGATTTCAATATGCTTGCTTCATTTTTTGTGGTTTATCTACGATAAAAAAAAAAAGAAAAACCAACGTTTCGTAAACTCTCGTGAGAAACTATTTTGAAATATAAAGATTTTAGTTGTATTGCGTGTCACAGTTTAGGAGTTATCCACTCTTTGTTTGTGGCCTGATTACATTATTACAGTGCTTGAAAAGACGTTTCGTCAAAGCACAAAGATTACTCGACGTCTGGTGTCTTGATAGCCTCATTTTGAATCGACTCAGTACAAATTATTGTTCTATCACAGATTTGAAAACTTAGTAAAAGCAGCGACATCATTTTATTGTTCATGATACCATATCAAATCACAAGGTAGTTATTTTTGTTATGTTAAAAATTATGTAAAGGAATTTACTGTGTGTCAATCAGCTCATATAAAATACTATTGTAACTTACAACTTCATCATTGCGCTAATAATAATAATAATCAATTTCCTTTCAAGTTAATGTTTTATGTGTACGCTCTGCTTATAGGTTTCAAGTTCATGTTTTATGTGTACGCTCTGCTTATAGGTTTCAAGTTCATGTTTTATGCGTACGCTCTGCTTATAGGTTTCAAGTTCATGTTTTATGTGTACGCTCTGCTTATAGGTTTCTTGGTTAGAAGATAATAGGATTGTACTACTATAAGACTTGAAGATTATACAACTACAAAAGTATAGGATTATACGGAACTATACACAATTGTTCGACTGATACGGATTGGACGAATATATAAATAATGGTAACATTATACAAATTAAGGCGGAAAAGGAAACTATTACATAACCTGTAGACATCAGAAGATATCTTCATAAACCATGAGCAGAGAAATAAACACGAATAGCATAAGTAAACAACAAAAATTCCCAACAGCCAAATACAACAGAGCATTAAAAGCTGTGAACATCATTGAGTTGATGAAACTGGCTAGATGTTGAGTGAGCAGGTATTTAAGTATTCATAGGTATATAGGATTTGGCTGCCAATTGAAGTGTGAGGAGGTTCCACCCTACAAACCTTTATTATTTACCTGCAGCAGTAAACTTTCTACCTGCATCTGCTGACTTTCAACTTGGCTTACACGTCTCAACATTATCATCCGACTATTCTTTGGCATCTATAGACGCTCAGCGGTTGCAGCATTTTATTGATGGTTGACTTTAATTTTTTTGGAACTTTTGTTACACCCCAAATGAATTGACAACAGCTTCACGCTATGTCGCTTTTTGATTGGTAAACTCCACTGAAAAATCTTTGTATGTCATTGAACTGGTACACATAGGATCTTCAGAGTTTATCAAAACCACTACATTCATTATTTACAGAAAATTTGAACGAGTAAATTTCTGTGTCGAAATTTTTTTCCTGACTGTTCCAACCTCTGCCACTCCTTTCCATACCATTTTAATTAAGGAAACAATCTTATGATGTGCATCTTTATGACTAGCCTCTAGCATGAACTTTGTTCTGGGTAAACACTTACCATCAGATAGTGTGGTTACCATTTGAGTTTCACTTCTTCCATCATTGTTATGCCACATCAGTTTATTCTAGCCAACCTTATTCAACCCAAACCGGTTAAGATTACGTTGTTAAATTGCTCATCTTCATGAACTATTTCTTTTTCATGGCACACAATCACTCTCCTGCTGCATGATAGCTCGATGTTTTATATTTTTGCCATCCTTCTTAGTCGGGATCAATTTGTTTGAATCAACATTATTCAACCCCATGCTGCTGGTTGTTGGTCCAACCCACATCATGTCTTTTTGTATTAGCTCAGCCATGACAGCATTTATGAATACCACTGACTCCACTCTAACCATTTTCTTTAAAACTTTCAGTGAAAGCTTGATCGGTTTTGCCTGTATCTGTGGGTCTCCAAAACTTCTAAGCATAAACGACTCAATCGGAATGTTTTTTGTCATTTTCTTATTCCTTATGCTCTCAACTTCTGGTGTGTGCTTATTCAACACATCCATTAAGGGCCTTATCACTTCTAATTGCTTCCATTTCCCACGCTCAGGGTTGGTGTTTAAAATTACCTTCTTGCTGCTGTTTCCTCTCTCTGCCCTTACATTTTCCCTGCTTTGGTATAGTGAGCAAAAAGTTTCTCTATTGGACCGAATATCTTCCATCACTTTCTTTCCATGGCAATTTGAGTGAAAGAACACTCTTGTATCTTTTTATAAACAAGCTCCAGCATGAAATTTTTTCCAAACAATTGATCAACTTGCACTGCATGATAGCCGCATGATTTATATTTGGACAATCACGTTAGTGCCACGCTATTATGCCATGTTAGTTTATTCAACTCCACACTATCAACTGTTGGTCCAATCAGAATCATATCTCTATGTATCAGCTCCACCATGACAAACTTTACTAACCTTATCGACTTCACTTCCATTGCATCTCTTAAACCCTCCAGTACAAACTTGATCGGGTTTGTCTCTAGCTGCATATCACCAATACATCAAACTACTAATATCACTGTCGGGAGGAGGATTTTTTCCGATTAATTTTCGGGTTCGCAAGTTCTGGTGCCTACTTACTTAGCGTATCCCCTAAGGCATCATCCCTTCTAACTGCTTTCATTTTCCACCCTCAAGATTGGCGCCTTTAAAATTATCTTTATCCTGGTGATTCCATGTTCTGGCGTTACATCTATCATGTTTAGGTTTAGTATTCAAATGGTTTCCCCATTGGCCCTGACCTTTACCATCGCTCTCTGCCAATGTCAAGTTGGGTGAGGGAAAACTCCTATGACATATATATGTATGAAAGTCTTTCCATGCACACAATCACCCTCCAGCTACATTTTTATGCATCTCAGTTTATCCAACCCAATCCTATTCAACCCAATGCTGCCAATTTTTGGTCCAATCGGCATCATCTCAGCCATGATAGAGTTTACAAACCTCATCAACTCCACTCTCATTGTTTCCTTTAAGCCCCCCAGTGCAAGCTTGATTGGCTTTATCTCTTTCTGTGTGTCACCAAAATGACCCAGCTCAACCAGTTCTACTAGGGGGAGTTTTTTACTTTATCAGATTTTAGGTTTCTCGTTTTTGGAACGTACTTATTCATAATACCCAACAAAGGCCTCATAGCTTACATTCGCTCCCACTTCCCAGCTCGGAAATTCTTTTTTTTTGAAGTCATCTCTCTCAGGCTGACTCCAATTTCCGTCATTAGGATCGTTCTGCTTTGGTTTAAATAATATAAGTTGACTCCGGTTATAGCTTAGAGGTACTGGGGTTGATGTCCTACAGAAATCCAACGTTTCATTTTTCCACACAAAACTCCTCTCTTCATTGATTTTATTTGAAGCAACTCTTGCCAATTTTCATGCTCACCAGTTGTGTCCTCTACTCTTCCTGCATTGAATGCCTCATTGTTGCTTTTATCAGGGTCATGGTGAGTGGGCTTCAGATGTGGGAGATTGTCCTAGCTGTTACTTTCTTCCATGAGCTGTTTTTAGCAAATGTTTTTGTCAACTTCCTTATCCACCTTGAGATTTTCACCACTCATCTCACTTTTACTTTTGAAAGCTGCTTTTCATGATTGTATGAGATTTCAGTGGACATTGTTTGCAGAAAACCCACTTCATCGTTTTTATCTATCAGTGCTCTCAACTCTCCCTTTGGTTTCACTATCAGCTCTGGACTCAATGGAGGGTCAGTCAACTTGGACACCAGCATATGCCAAGCGTTCTTGTTACCTTCTTCTCGGTTATCCTTATTATGATGTTCCTGGTGAGTGGTGGTTTCTAAAAGTTTCGTACTTTCCATAGGTTTCCAGAGAAGCTCTATTCAAAAATGTTCTCAATTAGTTTTTGAAACAAGGTTCTATCATGCTCCTTCTTTGCTGTAAGCAATCTTTCATTATTCTTTTTTGCTCCGTAGTACATAGCCGCTAGCGATTCTTTTGCCTGATGTCTCTTTTTTGTTGATACTATTCACAGGCATTTGGTATGACATCAGGGTACTTCCTGTAAGCTGGCGTTTTCATATTCTTCCTAAAATATTACATTGGTGTCGTCAAGCTACATGACGTATAATCATCAATCATAGAAATACAATGAATAAAAAAGAAATATTGCCGTTTCATTCATAACATGAAGCTTTTCACTATTCAACTAGTGATAGTGAGCCAAAGCAGTATGGTCAAACTTTGCCATTAAACCAGAGAGGTCTAAAACCAACTTCTGACAGCAATAACTTTCTAAGTCTTTGTCAACAGATTACCATCTCATACCTCCATACTTTCCAACAGACCTGAAGGTAAATTTCTGCTCTACTTGTTCAACAGCATTCTTGTACGCCATCAAAAACCACATACAGAAGATTAACTGAGTGATAATTACCTCTATTAAAGTGAACGTCCTAGGAATAAAAAGGTGGGAAAGTTTAAATACAGCTGGACACCAGAGTAGTGGTGGACAACAAATGAGACAATCCGCTTGTAAGAGAACAAAATTACAAAAGTTTTTATTCTCAGCAGCCCTGTAAATTTTCTCAGTTTCTCATTTATTTTATCTCATTTAATAGGAAAGTTGTGGACCATTTTTAATTCTGGTGTGAAAGCAGGTGGTTTAACTCACTTCAGATGGATACGCCACATCTCTAATTCAAGACAGACCACTGAAAATTCTAACTTTTTGATCTACAGTCTTCCTCCACAGGGCACCTGAGTGTATATGCTACAAAGAACAGAAAGAAATTTTAAAATTTATTACCGGTTTCTTTCAGAAAAGATGTTATATTTGATGAAAACTATAAACACTTAAGATTGCATTACTACATGCTCCATGTTTTGTGAAACAACTATCCATAAATGTTACCAATTGTTTGCCTGTTTTGTATTTTGTAAGATCCCTTATCTGTGGTCTAGCTGATCTTGGGACTGGTGTAATGGTAAATAATTTATGCATCCCTTTTATCTTGTGTTCAGATGTGCATAAGCATTTTTATGTGCAACTTAGATATCTAGTATTATAATGATTTCTATATTCTAGTTTGAGATAAACATGAAACTGGCAGCATACGGCAAAGCAGCAGCACTAGCACTATTTCTACTTACTGTTATTCCCAACTGTTCAATTGTGTGATTTTGTCATTTTTCGTTTCAAATGTAAAACTCAAAGTTAAACCAACTTTCAAATATTGCTGTATATATTTTAAATACAAAATATAAATTAAAATAATCGTATATAAACCTTAGCAGATAAAGACACCTATCAAGAGCAGTCAGACACAACCAAATGGTTTTTCATTTGGAGTTCACACAAATGCTAGTTTATCTTTACTTAACTCGAAGGCAAATGTTAATATGTTGTGAGCAATATCAAAAACTAATCTGATGACAATTCGACATGAAAAACAAATAATCACCCACCCAGGAATAAAGAAGTAGGTAATTTGGTCCATCAATTCGATTAATTGTTCTGGAGGACCACGGATATAGAGGAATATCAATAGCTCATTCCACAATATCTGCAGCATGTGACGTCATTTTTTATAGGCCCAACATTCATTTTATCAGTCAAAAGGCAACAATAATAAAAACGCAAACATAAATATTATGTTTCCATATCATGAAAAATTGGCGATACTACCGGCGATAAAGGGAATTCCTGTTGGAAATACCATAGTCGACAAATTTGTCATGAGACTTGTCTGAACGCATTCGTCGCTCTCTGAAAGCAAAAAAATGGAGATAAGCCAAATTCCAGATGTTTGTTGCTATTGGAAACGCTAATGTCGCCAAAGGCGATAAAAATAGGCATGCATAATAAAACGGGGAAGCCAAAAATTATCCATTGTCACCGCTTGGCATCATTAGCTTGTGTGTGTTTATATTTGATTAACGATAATTGTATGTGGTTTATTAAACACCGTTGTCTATGAAACTATACAACTGATTTGAAACGAACGCATCTTAAGCCGCGTACACACTAGAACGATTTTGAGGCTGAAATCGGCTCAATCCGAAAACGGACTAGTGTGAATGTAACAACGGCCAAGTTTTATCATATTGGCCGGCGTTATTGCCATTTGAGCACTGCTCAAAATCACTGACGAGTTTTAGCAGATTATTAATGAAACCACAACACAAAATCAGTGCAAAAGTGGCTAGTGGTAACAAAAACGATGATAAAATAATAAAAGTCATCAATTCTCCCAGCAATAACCATATAATAATAATAATTATCATTATTTATTACTCCTCACCAAGAAAATTTATTAATTACGTACTACTGCTTTTATTTCAGCATGGTTGACCACTCATTGGTGAGCTTACGTTTAAATAATTTAGAAATTATTTTAAATAACTAAAGTAAGTATTGAAGAGGATTTTGTGTTATTTTGGTAGCAAAGTAGCTGCACTAGTTTGCCACAGTTACGGTCTAAGACAGTGTATTTTATCTGGACGAATTGTTTTGCACTTTTATGTCAGTAATTAGGGCTACAAGGGTCGAATTGTCTATTGCGAATACTTTGTGAGGGTCAAAAGACATGGTGCCATATGTTGGCTAGCCGGTAAGTAACGGTCGCAAGATCCGTCCTAAGACCCTTGATCAAAAATTGATGAGTTCTTTCCATTTTCCAACACTTTTTAATAAAAATAAAAATGTTATTTCAAGTCATAAGAGGTTACCCTAGCAGGTTTTAACCATAAGAATTATGAATCTTTGACTTTATTCAAAGTTTTAACTTTTTTTGGTGACATTTTGTAATGCAAAATAGTAAAAAAAAATTTTCAAATTGTCAGTTATATTTTATTAATTATAGAAATAGTTATTAGAGACTTTTTTTTAAATTTAAAAATAAAGCAAAAACTTATTTAACATTGTTATGAAATTCATAAAATAATTTATAAAAATTATAATTCAAGGATCTTAGGACGAGTTTTGTATCCTTTTCTGACTCATATAATCAGTAATGCTATGGTTATGCTGAAAAACAAAGTTTGTCTATCTCTCTCACCAAAGAGCAAATACTTTTTCAGCTAAAATACTTTTCTAGTGCGTACGCAACCATCGGCCAAAAAATGGCACGACTCCAACATGAACAATATTTTGAACGAAAATCGTTCTATTGTGTTTGTACGCAGCTTTAGCTGTTAGTAATGAATTATTGCAGTAATAAAAAACTAATGATAGAATATTTTTTAGCAAAAGTTCACTAGGTTCCTTTTTTATTATTATTGATTACTAACTGTAAATAATAAAGAGCACTCGGTCACTCTGCAGCTGCATGATAGCTGCATGGTTTACATATTGGTTATCAGTATTATGCAAGTCAATTTTATTCAGCTCTATGTCACCAATTGTTGGTCCAATCAGCATCATCCTCCTTTGTATCAGCTTGACCATGACAGGGCTTTTGTGATTTATCGATACCATTCCTATTGTGTAATTTAAACTCTTCAGTGCAAGCTTGATGTTTTGTCTGTATCTGTGTGTCTCTCAAACCTCCAAGCATAAATGACCAAGTTGGAAAAATAGTTTTACTAATGATTTTTTTGAACTCTCAACTTTTGGTATGTACTTATCCATAGTATCCACTAGAGGTCTCATCACTTTTATCTGCTTCCATTTTCCAAGCTTTGATTGATGTCTTGAACATTATTTTTTCCTGCTGAATCAATTTTCTGCCATTATGTCTGTCCTGTTTCGGTTTAGTATGCCAAAGGTTTTCCAATTGTCCCAAATCTCTGCCATTAAACTCTTTCCATACCAAATTGGGTAAGGGAGAACTTTTATGACGTTCATCTTCGGAAGCAACTTCCAGTATCAAGGTTTTTTCGTGCATGCGATCTCATTCCAGCTACATCATCGCTGCTTGGCTTATATTTTCGCGATCACTGTTTGGTTGCATCAATTTATTTTAAGTCAGTTCAACTCTCTGCTGCCAATTTCTGATCCAGTCAGCCTCACGTCTCTTTGCCTCAACATAGCCATACCAGAGCATATAAAATTTCTTGTCTGCATTCCGACCATTTCCTTTAACTCCTACAGTGCAGATTTGATCTTAGTTGTTTGTTTTGATGCGTCACCAAGACACCAAAATCCAAAAGATTATGTTCCAAATAGCATTTTATTTTCATCAGTTTTAGTTTTTCAGCACTGAAATATACTCATTCACAATATCCATCAAAGGCTGCATTATTTTTATCTGCTCCCAATTCCCATGTTCGGAAATAGTTATTTTCAAATCATCTTCCTATTGCTCATTCCAGTTTATGCCTTCAAGTTTTTGCTCTTTTGGTATAATTAAAAAAAGCTTTTCCAGTCAACATTTTGATTGAATGGCTTACATTTTTGCAAATTTCCCAGCTTATCATTTTTCCACACAAATTTTCTCTCTCATTGATTTTATTTGAAGTAATTTTTGCCAATTTTTTTGCTCATGAGTGGTTTCCTTAACTTTCCTTGCATTATGTACCTTATTGTTGCATCTGTCAGAGTCATGGCGAGTGGACTTCAGATGTGTCAGACTGTACTATCTGTCATTTTCATCAACAGGCTATTTTGGGAAATTTTTTTTTCAATTCCGTTTGTTCATCTAAAGTTTTTCAGTACGTATTTTACTTTCGATTTTTTGTACGCTGCTTTTCACAATTATGGTAGGTTGCTGCAGACATTGTGTGCAGGCAAATTATTTCACCATTTTTAGCCCATCAAGTCACTTACAATCTTGTTGGGTTTTATGATCAACTTTGAACTCAGCTTGAACCCCATGATAAGTAGAGAGTTCTTGTCATCGTCATCTTTCTTATCCTTATCATGATGATGTGGTTTAGTATGCAAAAGGTGCCCCCAATAATCGCAACATCTGCCATCATTTTTTTTTTATTCAAAATTGGTTGAGCAAAGACTCTGATGATACCCGTCTTCAGAAGCATATCAGGAGCTTTGTCACCTTTCAGGTTTGCCACCTCTAGTTTGTGCCTGTTTATGATATCCATCAAAGGCCTCATCACTTCCATCTGCTCCATTCCATGTTCAGAAATGGTCGTTTTATAACTATATTCTCTTACTGATTCAATTTTTTGCAATAAAGTTTGTGCTGTTTGGTTCAACTAACAAAGGTTTCTCCAGTTATCAGTTTGGTTGAATGGGTTTAATTTTCTCCAAATCTTCAGCTTATAATTTTTTCCCACAGAGTTTTCCTTTTTATTACTCTTATTTGAAGTAATTCTTGCCAATTATTCCTTAACTCTCCTTGCGTTAAATGGCTTATTGTTGCTTCCATCCGGGTCATGATGAGTGAAATTCAGAAGTAGGAGATTATCTCAGCTGTCATACTCATTGACCAGCTGTTTTTGGCAAATCCTTTTCCCCACTTTTTCATCCACCCCATGACTTTTACAATTTTTCCTCGTCTTACTTTTTGTCAAGCTGCTTTTCATTATAGTGGTGAACTGCTGCAGACATGTTTTTGCGGCACAACCACTTCAACATTTTCATCTATCGATGTACTCAATACTTGATTTGGTTTCTTTGCCAGCTGTTGACTCAATGGAGGGCCAGTCAACTTGGATTTCAACATAAGCTTAGCGTTCGTGTTGCCTTTTTCTAGCTGACCAATATTATGATGTTTCTGGTGAGTGGTGATAGGAATTTTCTCATACAGCCCATCGATTTTAGGAGAGGCTTTGTTTAAAGAAAAAATCTCTACTTGGCTTTTAGAGCAAGGCTTTAGCACATTCTCTCTTTGTTGTCAATATTCTTCCCTCATTTATCTCATTTTCTTGCTCAGCTGTCCATAGCAGCCAACAAGTCTTCTGCTCCTTGTTTTTTTATTTAATCTTTTCACAGGCATTTTCTACCGAACTGACATCTGCAGACTTACTGTAAGTTGGTGCCTTTGAATTATCCCTAAGATATTAAATTTTTTTGTTGTCGAGTCACACCGCTTATAACCATCCATCATAAAAATGCAATGAAGATGATAAAATAAAAATAAATGGATTTTCTATTTATCATATGAAGTTTCACTTCCACTAAAAAACTACTCATATCAAGTTAAAACAATTTGACCAAATTTTGCTGTTTAATCAGAAAGTTCTAAAGCCATTTTGCTAAAATCTATAACTGTCTGAGGGTTTAGCAACATATTGTCATTTCTTTAACCCAGGATACACAATTTTTTAAAGACATTTAGCTGGTGGAAACCAAAATTGGTACAAATAAAACAGCTGTATTAAGTAGGCTGGCATTTCATGAAAGCTACTCAAAAAAGTTTATAACATACTTTCTTCTCAGGAACCAATACTGCTCTAACACCATTCCATTTATATATCAACAGGACAAAATTATTTTGTTGTTAGCCAGTCATTAACCATCATAGTGGATGCTCATACTCCACACTACTGTTTTGAAACGCATTAAAAATTGGTCAACTTTTATTGTATAGAGTGTCTGGCCGGTTGCCTTGGTTGCATCTGGCAGTCAATTGGTAATAAGACTTAATGGTTGGTTGCGCTTGAGTCAAATTGACTCAATTTTTGGTTGCATTGCTTGAAAAGGCAAAAATCCCATTCCTAGTCAGTTGAGATTACTCCCCACCAAATACCAACTACTCTCTCTTGTACAGTGCTACTGTCCTTACCCAACACATTGTATATAAGATAGAGAAGAGAGTGCAGTTCTCTACAATATGTATTTTAAGTTAACTCGTATTCTGATATCTAGCCACGTTAAACCGTAGTGTTCTTTATAGGCAAACCATTAGGGGACAAGACGTTATTGAATAATTTTTGCATCAGCCAGTTTGAATTGTTATTTTTACTGCATTATTTTGTTCTCATCAAACAAAAATAAGTTTTCTCCTGTTGAAATCATGTTATCTGCTGCCATAGGTGAGCACCTTACATGACTGTGTAGATTTTTGCTGTTTGTATAATAGGAAGTGCAGCTGCTCAGCACGTCCCTAGAATACTTTGTATTAGTAGCAGTAGGAAAACTTTATTTGATTAAAAGCGGTATAGCCACCCAGGTTCAGAACTCTAGCATACAAGTTGAATATCCCCTAATGCCAGTGTATGTTAACACAGAGAAGAGTCTAAACAGGAATGAGGGAGTCTCTCTGCACGAGGCAGAACATGTGGAGACAAAATCTAAATAAACAATTGATCATTAAAAAAATAAAAAACTCACATATGTGAATTTACTGATTGTTCAGTCAAAAGTTCATCTTTACCATTGCAAATAGTTCAAAAACCTTTTGTGGAGTTCTGGAAAGTCTTGCAGTTGCTGATTATAACATTGCATAAGTTTTTGATGCTGTTCTTTAGTGAAATGATTTCTCCAATCTCCCACAACTCCTGTAACAAACAAAGCTGAAGCAAATAAAATGAGAAACAGTAGATTATCTTTTAAAAAACGCTTTGGGGAGAAATCCACCGATGCACCAACATTCTCCAAAAGCACACGAAAACACATTTAATTATCAGATAGGTATAGAAAGCAACTATACTGCAAAATTTATTCTAGAACAAGTGAGACTTTGTAAACATTTGATGCATTGATTAAGTGTTGAGGAGACTTTTACTAACTCCCTCGATACTACAAACCAACCTCTCACTTTAATACAACAACCACAAAGCCATATCAGTCTCCTGCTTGTTCAGAGCTTCTTCCCCAAAGTGTAACAAGCTCTGCAAGTCAGACACTTGAAATCGTTTGGAATTTTTGTACACAAACTGTATCACTGGATTGTTGCAAACCAACTGTATCAATCTGTTATATATTATGACTTCCTCCTTGCTTTTTATACCACCATCTCCTTGGCTATGATTGTACAGTAATGAGCTCTGGAGTTGCTACCACTCAAAAAATTCTCCTAACTCAGAATCAGCTTTTAAAACCATTTCCCCAGCTCTACATGGCAGTAAAGCTCCTCTTCTGATTCCTAAAGCTTCCGGAAAATTTTAAGTAACATAACAGCTGTGCCACCTTTGTATGCGCACTATTTTTGTTGACTTTTGCCTATTCCTCACATATTCTGTCTCTTTCAGAGAAAAATGCATCATCTGCTGACTCGAGATCACATTTTCACTAATCTTCTTTTCCGTCTCATTTTTTATCTCCAAAGGGTTTTACAGGGGTCTGCATAATATCAAGCTAATAACAAAATACCTCAAAAACTCTTCAAAACGTTTTTCAGAAGAGAAAGGTGCATGTTACAACCTGTAACTTCCAGTATCCCTTTCTTTGCTGTGGAATGTTTTGGTTAAACTCTTGCAAAATATAACCTACCCATACCTTTTCTATACATAGAGAAACCCTCTGCAAAAATCACTTTGAGCTCGGCTGCTTCTTTTTCTCGTTTTGCTTCTTTCATTGTCTGAAATGCTGTCTGATCTGCAATACTTTGTATTAATTTTTTGTCTGCCTTCACTTCTAAGAACGCTACTATTCGTGTGATTTCCTTCACTGGATTCTGTAAATAATTAAATAGAGATATACCAAAGCATCCTAAAGCTTTTTATAGTTACATGCAATTCAGTAGATTAGTTCTTTATCAATCAAATAATTAGGGAAGCTACATGCCCAGTAGTTCATGCTAATATTTCAAACTTTTGAGATGATATATGTTTCCAAACTAATTAGTTATTTTTTTTTCACTTGCTACTAAGATTTTGAAAACCCTAAATCACTACCACCTATAGGAAATTACAAAAACCAGTTCCAGTGGGTATTGTGATCGATGCTAAGCAGATCTCACCTCCTTCAATTCCTCATAGAAAACAGGCAGGTAGTTCGGGTTCTTCTTACCATGAGTCCACCATTCACATGTATAGTCAAACCAGGTGCCATTGATCACTGAGAAACAAAATAAGAAAACAGTTTTAATTGACCTAAATACAAGCCAAAGTATGTTTATTGTGAAATTCACCTGAAACGCTTTCCGTCTCAACAAACAATTTGCACCCAGCCAATAAACTTTCGTTGAAAACAAGATTGATTTCTCGTGAAAGGGTACCAGGAAATAAAATTCGGTGTATGCATAGTATTTGATTATTGAACATAAATATTTCGCATCTGACAAACATAATCATTAATCTTTAAACAATTTGCATTTCGCGTTTTGGATTTGTTCTAGTAGTTAATTTAGAAGCTAAATCTTTTATCATCCTTGCGTTTTATACATAAAACTTGCCAGCCTAATGCGAACAAAATAGTTCATCTATTGCAAGTATTTATGTAACTGTTGGCTATCACTAGGAGTGACTCTCAACATAAAATTGACCAAATTTCAAGGTGGAAGGTGAAAATCATTTTTCTCTTCCCTAGCATTGGCCTTCTGTTACAAGCCGTGATTATTTATTTTTGTAGAGCTTCTCCGCTAAGTTTTAACAAACATTCACCACTTTCACCGCCTAGTCAATGTAGTCCAAGGGAGATGTGAGTCTTTGGTTTCCAATCAATTGTATAACAACCAAGAGCGAGTTCTAGTAATTCTTCACTCGTACAATTTTTGGGCATGAGGCTGTAAAGCAACACAAAAATTTCTACCTGGTGTATAACCGTCTTCGTACAATGCGTGTCCTCACTTGCAAAACCAAATGAGGGCGAAACGATAAAATGAATAGTATGGATACAAAAGCCTAGGCAAAAGGGACCTGGTAGGAGTAGTTTCCCTTTACCAATACACACGAGAATGCCTTAGTTGATCAGATGACCCGTACTCTTGATATTACTTATTATTAGAGATTGTAAGTAGTTTAATTATTTATTTGTTTTGTCACAATTAGAGGAAGTTATTTGGTGAAACAAAAGTTTTTGGGAAAATAAAATGGCTTCATGTGGCCTGTGACAAAATGTTGAGAAATTAGATTGATGATTTAGGACTTTTTAGTCTAATTTTATTGACCAAACAATATTTTATGGTTTGAGGCTATAAAACTTGCAGAAACGTTGTCGAGTTCACCAATACTACACCAGTAGCAATGATTATCTATACTATGATACCTAAATCAATACACAAAGTGAATAGTCAAACCGCACCCACTTTCCGATTGCCATTTTGTATGTGAGAATGATATGCTGGAAACGGGTGTAACTACCGGGTTTGTTTTTTTGTATTGAGTTGGGTATCACAGTATTGTACATAACTGTTGGTAGTAGTTCTAGCACAGCCCAGTGGTGAGTATTGTTTAATTATTATTATAATTTTTCATTATTATCAACAATTTATTAACTGTTATTATTATCTATTGATAACACTATTCATCGCTGATGTAACCTTGAACTGCTACTGTTGTTGTTTTTCGTTGTTTTGCAGCTGTTGAATACTGTTTGCAGTTGTTAATTTAAAAAATATATATAATATATTTTTCTACCAACTGCACTTGCTTTCACCCAGTTTTTTTACACCTCTGTCTGATTATTTTGATTTCAACTAAAAAATGCTATGTTTGCGTATTTAGACAAAACTCATTTTACAAGTTTAAACTTATTACACTATTATTATTTACTGCTACTACTGAAAACTCTTAAAAATTTATATTTAACATACTCCTATGTCTGTCACAGAAGAGTTTGCTGATGTAGTCGTCCCACTCATATGATAAAGCAATTCCTTTCACCTTTTTTCTTGTATGATGATACAGTGACACTGCTACATCTGCTGGGTTTCTATGGACTTGAATTACCTTTGCCCTAAGAAACATATACTCGCTGATGATAAAAAACAGAAGATGTTCCACGTTTTAAGATTGAACCGTGAATCAGTCTGCTGTAGAAAAATTACCGTTTGTTAGACAGCATGGCAGGTGGCATATCCTCCGATCGCAGGTGATTAACCAAAATTCTTTGTTCTGTATCCGTTGGGAACGGTGCTGTTATGTCAAACCCTGTCTCAAGCATTTGCCATTTATAGTTCTTTGATGTGTCCACTGCACCAAGTTTCAGTGCATTGAGTATCTCCCAAGTCCAGTGAGTCCCTGAAGTAACAGTGTGTTATGCACCAGCATACCTTCATACTTACTTATTGCGTGAAGACTTACCCAGCTTACCTGCCCACCAACTAATCTAAATTTTTAACTGTTTAAAAATTGCCTTAAGGGTACCTTAACTACCTTGAGAGAAACAACCATTGTCTTGACTTGCATTTCTTTACAGTTTTGGCAAATCAATACTTGGCAAACTTTTATAAAGGCTCCAAACAAAATCATATTATTAAAGCCTGATATGATTTGACCAGATCAGTTCTGATTCAATAAATTGCACTGTTAAACTGGATCTTAGCTGTGGCAGTTCTCACAGCCATAATTTTGGATGATAGGCCAGTATTTAGCAAGTTGGGGTGGTGGTAGCTGAATGTTGGCTTGTACGGTGGCATACAGGGCCGAGATGAGTCTTGTAGAGTCAAAGTTGTGACCCTAAGCCAAATTATCCAGTAGTTGGTGTGATAGTAAAGAACTTAGTTTAGTCAGTGCTACCGGGCTAAGTAAAAGCTCTAAGTCTAGATAGCCAAGAAGATGAATAAAAGCAACAACATAATGTGTGAAGACCAAAGGCTGGGATACCGATGGACTTCTTCTTCACAGAGTTGAACAGTGAAGAGAGGTGGTGCTTAGATTCCCACAAACAATGTATGGATTGGCTAGCTATTTCATATGTATGTTTTTTGTTCATGATAATGTATCTGTTAATTGGTTTGATTGGTTGTGTAACTTAATAAAAAGTATTGCAAACCTGCATGATTTGTTTAAAAGAAAGTGTGAGGTGTGCAGTGAAAACCCTTTAATGCATCTTTGATTTAGTTTGTACCTTATTCTACATGGGAATACAATTTACTATATATACCACTCATCATTATCAGTTTGATTCTAGGATTGCTGGAAACAGCTTGGGATAAACTTAAAGGCTCAGGATAGCTCCAGGTGGCCATAAACCGATCGGGATAGCTCAAAACAGCTTTGAGTGGCTTCCCAAAAACTACAGTGTGGCAGCTTGACTGGCTAAAGCCTCTACTGAAGTATGGCTGAGAGTGCAGACTACTCTGAGTGTGATAGTTGAAAACTGGGAACTAGAATCAGTAAGATGGGGGGCCACACCGGCCCGTGCCATTTCTATAAAAGATGGCTACAGTCCCGCGGAAACCAGAAGACTGTCAATTGCGTCATATTAAGGATACTTATAAACCCTCCACCTAAATGATGTCTGCAGATACATAAGAATTATAAGTTGGAATGCAAATCACATAAACCTTTCATGGTGGGGCATTCTTTTGCTAGAAGGGCACCCAAGTGCCACCCTAACTTCTGTGCAACCACCAGATTACAAACATCAAGGGTTTAAGAGACATTTTTACCAAACTGCACACACTTACTTGCCTGCTTGGGTGCCTGTCTAGCTGTGTGGCCTCTAGTATGTTGATCTAAATAACATTACGCTAGCTTTCAAAGCTTTTAATAGTACAAACTCACCTGATTTTGGGTAAGTCACCAAATAAATGTCATTGTCTTTTACAGGAAATGACTTTTTGTAGCAGTCTATTCGCTCTACCAAATCACGCCTGAAAGTGCCGTATATTCTTCCATTGTATTCTGTGACATTCCATATCAGGTTCCCTTCATCATCCAGTACAGGCTTTACACCGTTCTTGTTATCACCCATACTCAACTAGCGCATAGATTATTACTAAAAACTAATGCATGCATGAGTGCACTAGCGACAACTAGTAGTTTTAGTCTAACTAGGCTAGCTAAGGGTATTGTAATTGATACAGCGTTCAAACCTGTCAATGGATTAAAGTGCCTGGATGATAACTGCTTACTTTGATTAGATAAACCAATAGGCTATTGTAATAGGTTCTATGGCTATTAACTAAAGCCTAAGGAGACTCTGTCTTTGAACAGCACTCCCAGTTTTTTCCAAAATCAATACTTTTTTTATACTGGCGCTAGTTAGTGCACTAATTCATTTTTATTTATATTAAACTTGCAACAACAATATTATGGTTCTTTTCATGCTTAAAAGTTATTATGCAACAGCAAACTCTGTAATAGAGTGTAAAAATGGTGTTGACTCATTACGTTTATCTGCACGTGCTGCAATCTTCAGAGAATGCAAACGTGAAAAATTGCTGCCGGCTTTGGAATCTTTTCGAAGCAAAAATCAAATTCTTCTTTTAAATTAAATATTGTAATGAAATTGCACAGTGCAGCTCACATCTCCAGCCGGTGCTATATATATACATATATATATCTACTCAAAGACTACCCGCTGGTGGCTACGCTTGGATGGATACAAAGTACAGATGAACTGCCGGTTGCCTAAGCCAAACTCAGAAAGGAATTTCCCCGCCTCTAGTGCCACTTTTATACATCTCTATTTATAGTTGTGACTCATATTAGTATGCCAGCTTGTTATTACTTTTTGTGCCTCGCTGGGGGTACTTTATTTAACCAATCATATATTTATGTTATCACTTGATTGTCCATCCCGTATAAAGAAGCTTGCATCCAGCCCAGCTCTTCAGCTGATAGAAGTTCGTAGACAGCTCTAGGACAAGGCGCTCAGTTTAGTAAAAGCTCAGGAAGGACTAGCAAGTGGACTGTTCTGGCCAGTATACGGTGAGTGATTACTCAATCCTTGCCTATAGTTGCTACCGTTTTCATTTTGTACTTGTGCCAAGGGTGCATTTATGTGCGTTTCATTTAGACATTGTTATTTTTGTGTGAGTAGCAATAAACCATTGTTACCCCATTGTTATCTGTGTTGCCGGTTGCCTGAACACAGTTGTGCCTGCTATTATTTATTATTTATTAGCAGCATCCGGGTCTATCCAGAGCAGGATAAACCAACCTAGCCTTGTCATTCTACTGCCACGCTACCACGTTAAGTAGAGACAAGCTAGAACAATATAGCACTCTTGCAAGTACCAGTAACCGTTAACCCTAGATACGGGGAAAACCGTTACAATATGGTACTATGAGTGGTTTATTTTTAGCTAAACAGCTGTGCATTACAATAATGGCGTTTTTAATATTTTTGATTAAGATATCTGCTTTTGAACGGAAATCCCACAAGTTTGTTCATTTGGTCCTGAAAACGCTGTGAGTATTCGTGACCTATGTTCGCCAGACGAATTGCAATAAAAATAAACAGATCGGCAATAAATTCAATTGATGAATAATAACTTTGCTCAGAACTCATGGGTAAAAAAAGTCAATGAGAAAGTGTTTATATTGTTCGTAGGTCAGGAATAAAACTGAACACTAAATAAATTATAATGAGTGAGTCTAGTTAGTTTATTTTCATAGACTGGCTTTATACACTCAAATATTGTTACAAAGAATTACTGTTGCTTAAACTTCACTAACTGAAAAGGACAACTTTACAGACTGTTTTAGTTCACAATGACGCCATTTTTATTTTCGGGATTACTTGCAAATCATTAGTTATCTTCTTTATGATTTGTTTGACAATCTATAACAAGTCACCAAATTATTATGATGTTCTAAGCTAATTTTCGGTTCCATGTTCGACTTATTAAACTACAAGCACCAATTATTTTTTCTGTCTTTTGTTCGATGAACAGGTCGCAAATAATATCACTAGAAACTCCGGGCGTATGTATTGTTGAGGATTTTACCAGTTACCATAAGTGACCACTACTTTGTAAGGTCCTCCTTATAACCTACAGGCATCAGGCATGCCTCCTATAAGCAATTGACAAGTCTGGTGTTAACTGCAAGTAATCTATCTGCTAATACAAGTAGTAGAACCATCATTTAACCTTACCGGCACAGGGTAGGTACTACCCTGGCCCTGGGTAGCTATCCCGATCTGGCTTCAAGATGGCTGCCATAGCTGAGAAAGAAAACATTGCCCATCTATGGACCAAATTCAGGTGATTACCGAATTCAGAAATCAAGTAACCAAGATCCAAGACCGTAAAAGACTGGGAACTCTAGGTGAGAGGAATGCACAACTGCTACTGGCTGGGGTGCCCATACACTCCTCCCGTTACTTCCGGGCACCAGTTCTTTTTAATATATATATTCATGCATCATTGGTTAGTATTTTTACCTATCATGTTATTGATGAAAACAAATACTTCTATGTGTAATTGGAGTGTTTGGCAAATCAGGCCAAACACATTCTGTCACTTTCTGTAACTCCGCCTATAAAAAACGGAGCTTTATCTCAGTTCATTGCATTTCATTACACGTCATTGTTGTGTTGCCACCTTATAGTCTGGATAAGAATAAATGCTTATACTAATCAAAAGCTCTAAGTGTATGTCAGAGCGCTGACTCATTACAGTTGTTAAAGTCAAAGATCCTCCTTTCAGCCAGTTGTAAGTGCCTTCCTGGCACAGGGTCACCCCTGGGGAGAGGTTGACTGTGTATTGTCAGGCCTACAGAGGCTGACTGTCTCGTTGTGTTGGCAGACAGCGGTTAGCGCGGTGACAAGGTTAGTGAAGAAAGAGCGTACCTCTAAAATCCGCTACAATACTTTACTAATTGGAACAGCGTGCATCAATGATTGCCGATAGTAGGACAACTAAAAGTGGCTGAAAACAGAAAGGGGATTCTAAGTCTTTGTTTCGTTTCCATCGCGATCCTCACCACCCATACTATAGGACCATAAAAAGTTTGCAAGTGAGCATTTTTCTGGCAACCTTGGATTTAGTTTAATTAACTAAAAGAAGATTTACCTATTAACTTCACCACCCATTCCAACTGAATTAAATTCTACTAGTTTATCAATTCTGAACTTAGAAACGGGCTCCTACAGAGATATGTAGACACACTGACTACCTATTCTGTGAACAACTTCAACTTCTTTCTATTGTATATATACAGCTTTCTCTATGCAAAGTGATGGCCACAGCCAATTGAAGTGCTCCATGGCCCCAAGTCCAGAACCCATTTAGTAATAAAAGAAGGCAGCAATTTGTTGTTGTGGTCACATTTACTACTAATTGTTTCATGCAAACTATAACCACCAGATAAAATGGTGGTAAAATCATAATGCGTGGAGGTTTTATACAAAAAGGGAGTACAGACAAGGTAATAGATGGATTAAAAAATTCTACTGGCAGCGTACAGATGAATATTCATCATTACTATCAATTGTTATGTAACTTTGCCTACCAGATGTTTAGCTGCATGTCTGCATGCAATGATGAACTCATTTATTTTGTCCAAGTTGGACATTTCAGAGGATATAGTGTCCCTCAATAACACACAGGTTGTACTTCTCTGGAGATACGTTATATGACATGGTCTGTTGTACTATTCTCCACTTTATGTCAAAAGTGGTATTTGGGTCCTTCAGCTGCCAAATGCATTTGCTGAGTTCTGTAGAGATACGTTTGCTGCAATGTTGAAATTTGTTTGATTAGTTTGTGAAATGGGCTGACTGTACACTACCAGTCCATTTCAACATTTTACCTGATGGTTATAGTTTGCATGAAACTATTAATGGTAAATGCTATCACAGCATTAAATTGTTGCCTTCTTTTATTACTACATCTACATATAGATGTGTTTGTGTTAGTAAACTTTCTACATTTCATTCAGCTAATTAGTTGATGAATAAATGGTTTATTACCATCAGTATCAATCAAGTTCACATGAGAACATGAAAGATACATTTTTGTGTGTTTCAATTTTTTTTTGTAATTGTATAATAAACTAACCATATATATTGTGCAGGATTTGTTTATATTGCAGCTTGTATTGTGATTTAGATTGTGAGATTGCGTGTATAAAAATGAAGTGTTGTATATTATTGTAATGCTATTGGATAGAGAAGATGTCGGCAGAGGAAGATGTGGAGATGAGAGTGATGAATGAATGAAAGCGATACTGTTGATGATACTACGAGTGAAATTGTAGATGAAATGAAAAGTGCTGATAGTTATGATGATCTTGGTATTTTTTTATAAGTTTTTCTACTTTTGGAGGCAGTACCGAGTTTATTATTTATGAAAACACTGTCAAAAAATACAAAAGACAAGAGCCTTTCCCAATCGCATTATAAATGAAACTATTTGCAGACGACGCACATATAATTCATCATGAATGGTGATGCTGAAGGATTTGACTCGAGGATGCGATCCCATTTAACAACAATGATTGCAGGTCCAACTGGTTCAGGGAAGAGACCAGCGATTCAACGAATGATTGAAGCTAATCAGACTATAGCTTATCCTTCACCAACAGAAATACACTACTGTTATAGAGCCTATCAAAAAACTTTTGACGATGTATCTGGCTTGATTTCATAGGGAATGATAGATATAACTACTATTTTCGAGATGGACGAAACAGATGGTTGATAATTGATGACTTGATTGATGAAGTTTCTGGTAAAGCCGATGCCAATGCTTTGTGTACGAAGAATAGTCATGATTTTTATTGTACAAAATCTGCGTTTAAAAGGAAACTTCACAATTTCCTTGAGTAGTCACTAGTTTTTCCTTGTTGAAAATCTTGGAGACACGTCTTCGGTTATCTATTTTGCTCATCAATGCTTTCTCGGAAGGACAAAATATGTACAAGAGATCTTTGAACAACCAACAAAGAAACCATACTCTTTTCTACGAACAGACACAATTCAGCGAACGGATGATCATCAATAGACTATTGGGAAACTTTACATGGGACCATTCCATAATATTATATGTAACCAAGTAAAAGCGTATAGATACAACTACTATTCGATTCATCTCATATGTATTTTGTTATTTATTTGCGTAAGACGTTGTTAATACAATGACTACAGCTCTGCAACAAAAATTGAAAAAGAATTCACTCAACACCGCATCCGTTTCGATTCAAAAGTCTGCAATAGCTAATGCGAAAAAAAATCTTACTGTGACTCTAATGGGATGCGGTAAAGCTATTATAAGTGGAAAAAAACTATTGTCTTCTGCTCAGTATAATCAGTTGCAGCGAAGCGCAAAGGATATTGCTACTCTGGTCAGAAAACCGACGATAGACGATAAAAAGTGGTGCTGCAAAAAGGAGGATTTCTAGCTTCCTTACTAGGACCTATCATAAGCAAACTAGTTCCCGGTACCGTGGAAACTGGATTAGGAGGAAGTGGGGATTGCATTTTTTCTGTTCACAGACAGGAGATGACAATGGAGAAACGATTTCCTGGTCTCTGGCCTTCAATCACCAACTGAATTTCAGCGTCGTGACTATTCTAAATGATGAAAAAAATAACAAACATGAGTTATTTATTATTATTTAATTATAAGTAATTCGAAGTTAGTTGCTACACAGAACAATGAGTTGAGTTCTTCAACTAGTGTTGAATAACTATTTATTATTTCTTACCTAATGACTGAGAGTCTTCCTAGTAGATGTAATAGCTGTTGCAGTAGATGTTGTTCCTTCTGTCGTTGTTGTTGGAGGGGATGCTTTCTATGTGAAACCATTGAATTTAGCCTTAGCCCTTCTCATTGAATAAGTAGCCGACAACCTCAAAAATCTATCAGAGCTTTGGCTAGTTGCTTTTCCAACAGACGGCATGGTAGCAGCCTAGATATATGAATGACACATGGAGAGAGTGCCACAAACCTGTCCTACCTAAATCCCTCCTAGACAGAGAGACCCTACTACTATACTGTGGACGACAACCATCTCCAACAGCTACATTACAAGGCAGCAAAAGTGAGACAGGTGACCACTCATTCATGCTATGGTAAACCTACCAAAAATTAGCAATAGAACCTCTCTCAAAAGTTAAACTTGTCACTCAACCGGTTGCAGAACCATTCTCAACCTAGGGAATTGTGGCCTACTCCTAACCTTACCGAAGTGAGGCATGCATAATGACCAAATACTTCATTGGTGAGATCTTACCAGACAAGCTATTTATTTCCATGGAAAAGTCAAATAGAAACTTCCAACCTTGTTGATCGATACAGGACACACCATCTATTCATTTCCTTGAGGCCTCTAAGAGTGTGGGTCAGACAGACTCATCGCAATGCAATGCATATTCCTTTTTACTGACCTGCCAAGGTAACTCTCAGATTCGAAGACATCAATATAAAGGCAGAAGTATAAACTTCCAGATCACATGCGACTGTCGCATAAAGTTCCTGAAATCGGCTGTTATCAATAATGGAAAGGAAATGTAGTGCATAGATAGACACAAAAGATTTATAGCTAGTGGGAGGTGATAAGAGTATTAGCGACTTCTGTTTGCCGAACATATTGCCATAAAAGTTATCAGGTCGGCGATAGACATGATAAATAAATAATCGTTTTGTTTGAAACTAGTTGGTGAACAACAAATGGCTCCCTGAACAAAAAATTATCAACAAGCATTTATTTATACTGTTCGCAGGTGAAGAATGAAACTAAACATAAATAAGTTATAACGAGCGAGTGGATTTTTTCATTTTCCTCGACCGGTTTTACATCCTTAAAAAGTAGTTCAAAATAATTCCTACCAATCAAGACTTACTAAATTGAGGGGGGCTTTACAAACTATTCCAATTTCTAACTATCACACTTTTATTATTCTCATGACTGTTTTGAAAAGTGGGAATTATCTTCTTTAAGATTTGTTCGTTACTCTACAAAACTTTATTGAAAATTATGATATTTCAAACTAATGTTTTGCTCCATTCGGGATGTGTTGAGTTATGAAAACCTATAATTTTGTGTACTTTGTTCGACGAACAGGTGACAAACACTCTCAATTTCTTTATATAATTGCTCATGTGACAGTCGAGCTTTTTTATATCTGTATCAACATGCGAATCAAAGTTTCAAATTTTTTTATTTTAAAAATGTTTTATTTGTGTAACTTCAGATTCCATTATTTACTACTGCAAGCGAGGTAATCATTGGCAAGCGCAAACTGCCACTGTTTTACCACCACACTTAATCCTTGCGTATTGCAAACCTCAGAATACCGCAACTGGCTAAATTGCAGGATCAGCTGGAAGCAGATTGTTCTAATATAGAATGGGAGATTTGCATGACCACCACCGGAGATCTTATGACTTGATACTTTTGTGCACTACTCGATGCATAAAACACTTATAGGAGCTGTAATACAGAGCATGCAGACATTCATCTTTGAGTTACATCGTAAGCTATATCGGGTTGCGTATTACATAACTTACATGTAATTATATTTGGGCAAAAACTTGCATTGTGCTTTTGACTCTCACAATTTTTGGAATCGTCTTTTGGCTGATGGAGAATAGAAATAGTAGTGGATAGCAATAGAACCTAGACAGAAGTGGACCAAGAAGGATCAAGAGATAATAGAAGGGCATTATTAGTATGGCAGCTTGTTGGGTAATTTTTGTGGCATTTTAGAGTCATTCTTCTCTATATTGGAAAGACCTAGCGAACTTCTTAAACAATGCTTGTCGAGAAATTTGGCTAGCTTGATGCATTCAATTAAAAGTGCTGTCACAATCCAATACTTTAGCTTCATAGTATTTCAAAAAATAACACCTTTATGCGTTTAGATTAAAGAGCCACAGATGAAAGTTTCTTGCACCTATGCACAAAAGCTTTTAAGTGCATTTATCGAAATCGTGCAAAATTGACTGAGAATGTTTTAAATTGCCAAAAAGAAATGCTGTAAAGAGTTTCTAACAAAAAACCCAGTTGATTATTTTTTTACCATTGTAGGTATTTAGCAAACTTCTGGTGAAGTTCTGGATAATCTTGTAGCTGTTGATCAAAGTATTCCATAAACTGTTGATATTGTTCTTTAGTGAAGTGATTTCTCCAGTCGCCAACAGTTCCTGTAAGCAAATAGATGAAAGTTGTTAGTCTTACATTCTAGTTTGGTATAAATGAACTCAAAGACTTCTTTGGTAAGGGCCAAGGGGAATTAAGATGGCTTTCTTGGCTTGATGTGGTAAAGTGAAAAGGTATCATTGCTGATGTACCTCAGGCTCCCAAATAGTAATTGGTTTGATGATAAAATGGAAGTATAGCTGAAAGCGGAATTGGATTTGAATAGAAATAAATTGCAATATTGTGCAAGAAATTAACAAAAAATCAGTCCCCTACTCTCGTGTACCCTCCCCCTCATCCCCCGGTTGTTCCTGGTCGAATTTAATTTTCAATATTGGAAGTTCAAATTGAAAGTAGGGACTTCTGCACACGCAACAGAAGAAGACAACTCCTCTTTTTATGCTTCCTTCTTCCTTTAACAATTATTTATTTTACTATTCGGTAGCCGAGGAGGTGGGGAAGGGGGGGGGGTAAAACTGTTGGTGTAAGAAGCGGCTGGGCTCTACAAGAAGGAATTGGAAAGTATAATGGATTGCAGGTCTCTCAAGAAGCAAATAACTTCTTATTTTCTGACTATCTTTTCTTGCTTACATAAGGACACTAACTCTTGTTTTGGGCTGATTCAATTGTAGATGTAGCAGAGACTCGAAAAAGTTTGGAAGAAAGGAGGGGTAGAGGGCAAAGGGGGGAAGGTACTAAAGCATTGGATGGGGGGAGGGGCGAAGGGGGGAAAGTACGAAAGCATGGGAGGGGGGGGGGGGGCGAAGGGGGGAATGTACGAAAGCATGGGAGGGGGGGGGGGGGTGGTAGAGAGCAATGAATTGAGGCAGCGGCAGGGTAGATACACGAACTGAGTATAAATTTCTACGGTGGTGAAAGATACTGGAAGAAATTCAATTGGTAGCAAATTAGACAATTTCGCTAACAGATTAAATTTTTACGGACATTATGTCCATAGAAGTCTCTGCAAGGAGGTTTATCACAGTTTCTGGCACCTGTAAGTTTCTACAAAACCTTTGGCCATACCTTTTCTATACATAGTATATCCATGAGCGAACACGCTTTTTAATGATACTCCTTCCAGCTGTTGTTTTCCCTCTTTCATTTTCTGGAATTCTGTTTGAGCTACAATCTCTTGCAGTAAACTTGGAGTTACCTTCACTTCAATAAACTCTGCTATTTCACCAATTACTTTCCCTGGATCCTTGCAAAACAAATTACCAACAACCAATGGTTTGAAACCAAAAAAATATGTTGGGATATCATGTTATTAATTTTCGTTTTCAACTCAGGCTTACTTTCTTTGGACTTCGTGCACAAAACTTTGTAAATTAAAAGCTCAAACAAAGAAATTATGCTGCAGGTGAATGATGTATTTCTACCTCTATCAGCTCCTCATAGTACACAGCTAGATAGTTTGAGTTCTCTCTAGAGCCCGCCCACCATTCACATGTGTAGTCAAACCAGGTGCCTTGAACCACTGCAAAGAGTCCATAGAGCAATCTAAGTTAGATATTTTATGTAATAATACTTAATTTTTACAGAATTCTGAAATTTTCAAGTCTGATCTGAGTCTCTTAAGGTTATGATAGTGAATAAGCTGTTGTAGTGTGATTGATAACTGCTTTGTGGACCATAGGCTTTTATTTTGTCTTTTTAACTAGATTGGTCGATTAAATGTTTTAAGAATGTCTGCAAATTCAATTTATTTATGGTGACATAGTCAAAGATCTCCCCATAATACAATATCTGTACTTCTTACGGTCAATTCGAACTTCTGGTGATCACTCTGGCCCTAATTGCACACCTGCACTTCTCAAAGCCCCCCACAGTCTATGCTCCAACACCCCTGGAGTATAATGGTTCAGCTATGACTTCAAAACTGGCAGTTTTTAGTCAACTGTATGTAAATCTAAGTGAAAAACGTATTGGTAGTCTCAGTACCACCGCATCCTGGACAACTGGTTGTACAATGCCTGTAAAAGTTACAGGGTATAGTTGCTCCAACTTGCTACTCTTGCCATACAGCAAAAGACTGCTGGGCTACTGTGCTATGGTAAAAAACTGTCCTGAGGGAGTTATGGAAAGATATATATCTTTTGCAGCCGCAGAATGCACCTTAACCCGAGATAAATCACAATGGTGCTGAAAAAAAACATTAGTAGGGAGCAGCAGTAGAGAGAGCTAGTAAGTGCGAGGTAGTTGACAGCAGCAGATATTGCCAAGAGAGAGCAAGGAGAGAGCAAGGAGAGAGCAAGGAGAGAGCAAATAGAAAGCAAACAGAGAGCAAGGAGAAAGAACAAGGAGAGAGCACAAGGAGAGAGCAAGGAGAGAGAACACAAGGAGAGAGCAAGGAGAGAGCACAAGGAGAGAGCAAAGAGAGAGCACAAGGAGAGAGTAAGGAGAGAACAAGGAGAGAGCACAAGGAGAGGGCAAGGATAGAGCTAGGGG